>JASDQU010682437.1:26713-46253 GCA_032191745.1 Picea mariana | reverse complement strand
ATGTTGGATTTCCGAGGAGATCCAGATTTAGCACTGCCTAAGGATACTCAATGGGGTGACCTTGGTAAGAAGTACACGCATTTTCTCTTTTTAAATGTTTTTGAATTTTTTATCATATTCAAATGTTTTTGTTTTTATATATTCATCCAAAGACTAATACAAAAATCGTTTGTTGATAACATAGATGTTGGACCGTATAGACCTCTTCTCACTTCTCCTATCCAGAGGCGAGGAGAGGCAGCAGCAGAAACATCACAGTATGTTGAAGATTATTAGGTGGTGCAATAGAATTTAGAGGGCTTGACAGCAGACATCCCAGATATGACTCTAGAAGAGGTTCCACGACGCGATCAACATCACACTGTAGGGGTATCAACAGGTATGAGTCGACTGCTCCGTAGGGTTGCTAGGGCAGTCGTGTGTTACCGTGAATGTCATCCATGACATCACTTTGTAGAAGCTATAAGCTTCAATTTTTGATATTTTGGTCTTCGGACAAACTTTTTGTAAAAACTCTTTTGATCGTTATATATACAGATGGTTTCTACCGGTTTACTTTATATTGTGTGAATTTCGATGTGTTTGATTTATAAATGATTCAAATGTCTGTCCAATAAATAATTATCCAATGCATCTATTAATGTATTAAGACATCTAGGAATATGCTGATATTCAATGTGATCAAAATAACGCTCCAAGAGGCGAATTCGCAAATATACCCATAACAAAGTAGGACTTCAAATAGAGTAGATATTACTTAGTTGTAGTACTACAAGCTGCGAATCAAGTCACACAACCAAATAAAGAATTTCAAGAGAGATAACATCAACCAATAATTCAATAACGACGCTATACTCTACAATGTTGTTGGTTGCACGGCCAAGGCATACACCTCGTAAAGATACCAGTTCGTTTGTTGGGGTATAGATTGCCCAATCAGCGGATGCAAGGTTCCGAGTACTATGGCTAGCGCCATCAGCGAAGCCAATATAGGGTAGCGAAGACTCCGACATCTGGAAATCAAACACAACGTCACATAAGGGCAGAGACCAAATAACGTCAAAAGCAAACTAAAGTAACACACACAAAGTATGATACATAAAATACAAGTACTTGTGCACAAATGATTTATGCATAGTACTTCTTCAAGTACAACCCATTCCTGGGTTCACTCAAAGGGATACCATCGTAATCTACCAGCTCATATGCTCCTTTTTCCAAAACTCGGTGAACAATATAAGGACCTCACCACATTGGTTCGAATTTCCCAGCTCCTAACACATCTCGATCCTGTTTATAGAGAAGAACAAGATCACCTTCAAAGAAAACGTGAGGCTTGACATGCTTGTCATATTGTGCCTTAACATGTTTCTTCTGGGCTTCTATTACTAGAGTGGCGTCACGTTGAGTTTCATCTAATCGCATCAGATACAATAGACGTTCTTCTTCAATAGAAGTATTGGGTTAGAGTTCTACAGCTAGCTTCAGAGAGGGTATCTCGCATTCTATAGGAAGAATGGCTTCCACACCATAGACTAATCGAAAAGGCGTAAACCCAATAGCGGATTTGACAGATGTCCGGTATGCCCACAATGCCGAAAACAACATTGTGTGCCAACTTGTTTTATGAATTCCTATCATCCGTCGACGCATAGTTATAATAACTTTGTTGATTGCTTCGACCTAGCCATTAGCTTGTGGATAATAGGGCGTTGAGTTATCATGACGAAGACCCAACTTTTCCGTAAGTTCTGACATCATAAAATTCCTAAAGTGACTACCATGATCAGTGACGATAGCTTGAGGCACACCAAAATGATCTATGACGTGATTAAAAAGAAATAACGCTGCGGTCTTGCCAGTATTATCGAATGTCGGCATCACCTCGGCCCATTTTGTAAAGTAATCAACAGCTACAATGATGTAACCATGCCCCCCGGCCGAGTGAGGGTGACATGTCATGAATTCGATGCCCCATTTTGCAAAAGGACCAACTGAGACCATAGGATGAAGAGGAGCAGGATGCGACCGAATTTTCTGATTGTAGGTCTGGCAGGCATGGCATTTCTGAACGGCAGTAATGCAGTCGTTAAACAAAGAAGGCCAAAAATATCCTGTGCGTAATATCTTCTGGGCAATAGCATACCCAGACATATGAACACCACATGCTCCAGAATGGCAGTCATTCAGAGCTTTCTCGGCTTCATCAAAGGTTAGACAACGTCGAAAAATAGAGTCAATTCCCTGACGGTAAAGAGTATCCCCAAGGATAATGTATTGACACGCTTGATAGTGTATGCGACGTCATTCAGTACTCGGCAAAGTAGACCGGAAAGTTTGGGTTTGGAGATATATAATTATATATCCATACCAAATATCGTCAGTACTAATAAGGAAAAGAGATTCATCGGGTAATGAATCTACTTCTACATTTTCCGTTGCAGAATGAGGAAAATCACATATCAACTCAGCGAAAACTAATGACTTCTTGGACTTGGCGCAGTCGAATTCCAAGTCAAACTCCTGGAGTATGAAAATCCATTTGGAGTACTTGCCCCCAAGCAATTGACGTGTCAAAATATGTTGCATAGGGTTGTAATGAGAAATCACCGTAGTCTTACGTGAGAGGATATAATGCCGGAAGCATTGGATGGCTTGAACGGCAGCCAAGGCTAGTTTTTCGACATGTTGATACTTGATTTCAGTTGGTGTGAGACTTCGACTCAAGTAGTAAACAACATGTTCGTCGTGCGCATCATCCTCTTGGACGAGAACCATGCCAATAGTGTACTCCGAGGCAGCAAGATAAAGGAAATAATCACGACTGTAATCGGGAGGAAAAATAAGCGGAGCTCGCGTGAGGGATAAATTTAAAGCTTCAAAAGCATTCTTGGCAACGGAATCCCAGACGAACTCTGAATCTTTCTTCAATATCCGCGTAAAACCACGAGTTATCTCGACGTAATTAGGGATAAAACGACGAAGAAAATTTGTTGTCCCCTGCAAACTTTGCAACTGGCGCAATGTAGAAGGAGGAGGGAGATTAAGAATCGCCTCAACCTTAATAGGATCTACCCAGATCCCTTGATGCGAAACGATAAAACCTAGAAGACGGTCAGATTCTACGCAAAAAACACATTTATGAGGATTTAAGCGTATACGATAGAACCGACAGCAAACGAAAATAGCCCGGAGGTGGGTAGGGTGATCGACTCTGCGCATAGAATGAGCTGGTAAATCGTCCAAATAAGGTTGAACGATATGCTTTATATCATGAAAATCATAAGACATAGCATGTTGAAACGTCGCGCCAACGTTCTTAAGACCGAAGGGAAGTTCCCTATAGGAAAAATTATTATAGCCGAAGAAACCATCCATGAGAGAGAAGATTTCACTTTTGGCATAGTCATCGACAATCTGGTCGACGAAAGGGGTTGGAAAGTTGTCTTTTGGACACGCTTTGTTAATATCCCTATAATCAACACATACATGAATACTGCCACCTTTCTTATCAATTGGAACAGGATTGGAAACCCATTCTGTCAGAGCCACCGGATAAATAAAGCCGGCTTTTAGAAGTTTTTCAACTTCGATCTTGATAGTCGTCACTTTACGTGGGTGGACTGGACGAAGGCGTTTCCGGATAGGTTTAGCTCTGGGTTATGTATTTATCTCATGTACAAAAATTGCAGGGTCGATACCTGGCATCTCTTTGTAGCTCCAGGCGAAGATGTCACGAAATTCCTTGAACAGAGATGTATAGGTGACGATTTCGTCGGGAGAATACGAAGCTCCAATATGAACATTTTCGACTATCCCAGGTTTAATGGATATGTCAATGGGAATAGTGGGCGAGATGTTACTTAAGTTCCCTTCATCAAACACATCGTGTGAAATCACGGGAACCGTCGAAATGACAACAACCTTCGACGGAGTCGAAATCCGTTGGTAGTTCTCAAGAGTATGCTGCTCCAGAAAAAGTATGGAACGATGATGCCCATCATCCCAAGGGGTGTCCTCCATGACGGACATGATCATCTCATCAGTGGGAAAAATAACATGAAAAGGATCGGTAGACAACTCATCAAGAGAAGAGGTAGAAGGTGTTGCCGATTGAACGGCTTGATAAGCAGACTCAACCGGACTTAACGGCATAACGTCGCCGAAAAGAAGATGATCTCCAGGGTCAAGGACAATCCAAGGGTCGTGTGATGCAGGAAGTTTGGGAGGCACGGTGGAGATCATGTTGATAGAAGCAATTGACGGGCGTGGAACATTGAGCGGTGGAATGGGAAAAGTACCCATTAACGAGGAGTCCTTTAATAGGCCTACACTGACGTTCTCATAACCCGGTGGGGTTTTAGAAATAAACGAAACACTGCCAGTACGAGTATCAGCATTGAAGAAGGCAAGTTGGTCAACAGTAATGACCTTTCCTTGATGAGGGAAACGTACTACACGGAAAAGGGTTGACACAACTACGCGCATGGAATCAATCTAGCTATGGCCAAGTAAAAGATTATAATCAAGGGGAGCGTCAAAAACTTCCACTTCAACTTGGACCGTCTTACCTTCTAGTGTCATAGGAAATGAAGGAAGAACGTCGTAAGGCTTAAAACCAGAGCCATTGAAGGATTTAAGAGTGTTTTGTGATTCAGTCAAGGGAGGAGAGCCAATGGCTTTCCAACAAGCAAAAGACATGACACATGTTGAGGCACCCTCGTCGATAACAGTGCGGAAAATGTTCTTGTCAGAGACAACAACTTGTATCTGGAACGCGAGTTGTGGGGGTAACCGTGGAATGTGATCATCCAATTCAAAGACTATTAAATTTGTATCTTTCGGGTCAATTCCACCTATATATTTTAACAGTGCCTTCCGTTGTGCAGGACAATACTGAAGGACTTCAAGGGCTGACATCGCTGAAGGTGCCTGGGCCAGATCTTCCACAATGCTATAGTTCTGGGCTGCACGAGCATGAGGATTGAAAGCCGATTTCCTAACGACACCTTTTGGGGGTGGTCGTAGAACTGTATCAAGGCTCGGTCGTTCGAGATGAAGAGGACCGTTAGTAGGTGGAGTTGTGGGAGAGGGTTGGACCAAAGCAGGAGGTAAATCGTCAACCTTCTCCTTAGACGGAGTATAATCTTTGGCTCTAGTCATGAGTGTAACGTTGTTTTGCTTAGACTCACTAGTACACATCAAAACATATGACGTCGTAGAAGAGGAGGGTTGGTCTTGAATGACCAACTGAGCCTGTTGTTGAGATGGGAAGGGTTGGGACAAGATAGCTGGTGTAGATGGTTTTGGAGCTCCTTGAAGGAACTTCGTGACCTTGGCACATCGTGGACAATCCTTCGTGTTGTGATCATCACCACATATAAGGAAAGGGTAGTGGGGTTTGTGCTTATCCCGATCTTCAACAGAAGCGGTTTTAGTTTGCTCTGCTTGATTATTATTTTTTCCCTCCTTATTCTTGCCTCTCCCTTTTTTAGATTTATTTTTACCAGCTGGGGTAGATTGAACAACATTAACCTCAGAAGTTTTACCGGTGGGAGCAGCAGGAGACGGAGAATTTTGAACATTAGAAGAAGCAGATTTAGAGGTTGTCATTGAAACAGAATGTGAGTGGGCTTGGGCAATACCAATCACACCTTCAGCTGCATGCGAGGCAGCTGAAGTAGTTGAAGCACTGGAAGTACCAGGACGAGGTAATTCAGGTAGCAAATCCTAAAGTGTTCCCGTTTGCGAATAAATGAGATCAAGATATTGAGCACAAATTATAGACTGCTCCTCCGTGACAATGCCACCCATGGAAATGTCCTTACCAATTTCATTCACAAAGGATTTTGTAAACCATTCTGCCAGTAATTGATCGAGGAGTTCAAGTTTAATGAGACGTCGACGTCTTCACCACTCATGGATATGATCAGATATATGAGTGCCTTTAGTCTATTTGAAGGAAGTCAAAATCTCGGTCCCAGTATCATAACGGATCGGTAACTGGTAATGGGTAAGGAAAGCCATAGCTAGGGTGTTGAAATCAGAGAAGAAGCCTCGTGGCAATTCAATATACCACTTTGCAGTAGAACCGGTAAGGGTTCGTTGAAAAATACGTAAACAAATAGAGTCATCCACCAATGAGTTGGATGAACACCATAGGTGAAAATTCATAACGTGATTGTTCGGGTCCTCTCCCACTTTGCCGTCGAATTTAGGGATGTCCGATGGAAGCTTGGAATAACAGGCCATTGGGGAGAGTGACGAATAGGATCATTCAAAATCCTAGACAAATCCAGCAAATCCAAAGTAGCAAGAAAAGGTAACTGTCAATTCACTTGCGGGTACTGGTGGATTTGGGATGGAAGCCCTGTCGGCAAACCAGTAGGACTGTAAGCAGTCTGCCCATAATGGGAAGACCCAGGCTGATTCGGTGGTGGTTGAAGAGGATAGTAGTTCCAAGGATTATAACCTTGAGTTTGATTAGGGACCTGAGTTTGAGCATTGGGACCCTGCCCCCAAATAGGATTGGGTATACCAGGATATGGTTGGCCTATAGTAGGGACAGTCTGCTGCCCCCCAGTCGTTTGAGGAAGATTTTGTAGCATCTGATTCCAATACTGGGCCAAAGCAGAAGGTATATTTTGTCCAAAAGGTGGGGTTGGTCCCCCTATAGTAGGTGGAGTTCCAACAGAAAGTTGTGTGCCAATCGTAGGTTGTGTAGTAAGTGGATTGTGTCCAGTAAGAGGAAATGGAATCGTACCACCTTGTCCACCAACGGGAATCTGCAAGTTTGATGTAATGGATGGTATAGTGCCACTAGGATTAGGAATGCCAGAAGGAAATTGAGGGAGTGTCGGAATAAAACTAGGAATAGGGTGCCCAGGAAAAGAAGGACCACCTGGAGAACCGGTTGGGGTTTGCAGAGGTGTTGGAACAGAAGCATTCAACAAAGCATTCAACACATGGTAGCCGGGTGGTAGTGTTGGAGTGACATTGGGCGTTCACTGTGTGTTGATAGGAGCAAGATTAGATGCAGTAACTCTAGTTGGGACACTCGTAGTATTCACGAGATGGGCCATCTCGTCAGGGAGAATAAAGTGATAATGGGTATTCACCGGTACAGTCTCTGTCTCAGAAGACACTGGAGGGTTAATTTCATAGACTGTAGGTGAACCAAGACCAAAAAGGACCCTTCAAAAATCACCTGACCAAAAAGGATCTTGGCCTTCTACACCGGGAAAAGGCCCAACGGGTGATCCAGAAGTAGTAACAACTAATTCTCTGGAATAATTCAATTGCATAAAGGGTCGTTCACCACGGCGAATTCGAAAGTCCTCTCTAGTATTGTTAATTCAAAAAGGTTCTAGAGAATCAGTTGATTCCACTTGTGGTGTGGTGACAACTGGGACTTCACTTGTTTCCACTTGTGGTGTGTTGACAATTGGGACTTCACTCTGCTGAGGAGAGCCCTTAGGTGTACTGGTAGGAAAGGGTTGAGAACCGTCCAGCTGCTCTGGAGATAAACCTTGCATTCTACATGAAAGACGTGGGGGAGCTATTGTAAACGAGTGACAAACTTCGCGAAGAAATTCCTATGGTCAACTTCAAGAAACAAACAACACGCGCTAGTAAACAAAATCTAGGAAACAATCATCAGGCAAACAAAACCTTCTAATTTCGAAGCCACTAGTTGGTGATGAAATCCAACGTCGCAACAACGAGAAGAGAAGGGGTGGGGCTATTGTGGAAAAGTTATGCTGACGACCTGCTTAACGGACTTACACCCTGGTGCAAGCTCCCACACATAATCATTGGTATACCCTCCAAGGAGCCCGAGTGAGTTTGGTCAACGTCAATTCCAGGTACCGTGAAGACTTTCCCCTTCACAGTCACCTTGGGTAAGAACCTAGAGATATAGGCCACTAAGGTCACCACCAACAACAATAAATCCTGGGGGAACAGTTGATAGTCCGATCCACACGCAAGGGCGGGGTATCTAGCCCGAAATCAACTCAAAAGGCTTCCACTCATCATTGTGGGTATGCCTCCGAGTGATCCCTGTAATACATGCAATCTCTACAATGATATCAACAAAGCAGGGTGAGTAACTCTGCCAAGACCAATGCGACCTCGTGCTTGACCCTTGTGTGAGAAGGGCTTCCCAGGACAAGATGTTGCAAATGGAATTTAACACTCCCTAACATAAGATGCTATTGTGTGTTTTATGATTTTGGAGAGTGTATCTCTCTTTTTACTCCAAAGCGCTATCCTAGCTAGATGTTGGTGTAAAGGATCCCTAGAAAAGAGTTACTAGATAAATTTTATGATTATGCAGTGTTATTAAAGGTTGTTGTTTACTCAAAGGTAACGGAAATGAAACTTATGTTGTATGACTCTGACCCAAAACATGCAAGGACGAGAATGAAATATATCACTTTTTGTTCAATGAATCCTATGTATGGGAGAGAGAAGAAGTTTTCTAGATCAACCTTGAACTTCAATGCACAATTTCCTTTCAAATGCCAACACAAACAATCATTTATCAAATGAAAATTCTCTATTGTGTCTTTTCAAATACTTCAACAAGCTCAATAATTTGATTTTCCAAGTTTTCTAAAACGAAAATAATTTTTTGAAAGAAAAACCTTTTGTTTACTTTTCAAAAAGGATCCTCACTATGCCAATGAGAATACAGAAAATCAAAACGCAAAGAATCAAGCAATGACAAACCCAATCAACTCTTTCAATGAAAACAAAAATAAAGAGCAAACCAAAGTAGTCTTCTCAATTACACAAGATAATGATCTTTCAAACCAATAAGCAAAAGAGAAAACCAAGAAAGATTAACCTTCAACCAATCACTGGTTCTCGACTAATCAAACACACTCATAAAATGAAGTCAAAGAGAATGGTTTTTCCAAGAAGAGTCAAGAAACTAAAGTCAAGCCACAAATGACAAGAAAAGCCTTGAAATCCTAAGACTATTCACGCATGCAAACTAAAGCAAGAAATATATCAATCAATGGTCCAAGAAACTTATAAGATGTAATCCAACTAATCTGGGCAGTTAGAAAAACCCAAACTCAAATCCAAATTTTGAAAAATAATGTTCGCAGGAAGGCTATATAACACAGTGCGAGAATCACTGATTCTCGTAGGTGACCCTTCAGCAGGGTGCGAGAACCTCGCACTGAAAACTATAGGCAGGGTGTGAACCCTACCAGTTCTTGCAGGATGCAATGAAGTGCAGTGCGAGAATGCCTGAACTTAATCAAAAGTTTGAAAATTGAAGCAAAATTGACAAATACTTTTGGACCCAGAAGGTCTATAAGAATATCCTGAAGACTCAGAGACCGATAGGACAAGAGAAAAGTGAAACCAGAGCAAATGGCCACAGAAAAATACTAAAAGCCACAAAGAAAATGGGATAATTCCCCAGCTGAGTCGCCAATTTTGTTATTGGATAAATCTGTAATTGCAGACACAAACCAATCTCCCTAGATCCACCTGGATCTAGAACAAAGCAAGACAGAATAATACTCTTTCCCTAGATTTTGACTATTGAATGAATTAGGAGGCAAGAACAAAGTACATACCTTATGATTGCTTCCTTTGGTCTTTGTTGCTCCCACTTCGCTCCAATGCTCTCATACAGTCAAGACCAAAACAATACAAACCAATCGAAGTGAACAAAGCACAATCTATTCAATAGTGAATCTATGTATATGATCAAGGAGTTATACAATAAAGTAGAATTAGCTTTATGGGAAAGGGACATATTACTGTATCATATTGATGGAAAGTAAAGATTACAACCTGAGCCTTGATGTTGCAAACTTCCTTTCGATGGCCCTTGGCTCCGACACACACACTTTCTCACTTGCATGAATAAGATCAACCACCTTTGATAAACTTGCTAGAGTTTTTAGTTGTTGTAGCATCAGTCCTTCACACAGTCTTTCACCAATTCTCCAATATCCTGCTTAACCTTGTTTGCTTCTAACCTTTTCCATGAGAATCCCCTCAATATATATAAGAGAATGAATTGGTTACTTGGATAAGAATGATCCCAAAATATCTGGGAATCCAGTACTAGGATAACCATTCGAATGCCATGTCATCCTTCTAGAAGATTCCCTTCTAGAAACTTCGAGAATTCATCTTTTTCCTTGCTTTAGAAAGTGTTTGCACCCTAGTAGTTATACATAGTGCGAACCCCTCGCACCCTAGCTTAAGGTAGCCTGCGAGAATCATGCATTCTCGCAGGCAAATGTATTAGCAGCCTGCGAACCTTCCTCAAAAATGATATTTCTGGAAAGAGAAGAAAGTAACTTTTCTCAGGAAAAATTTCTAATGAAGAGCCTGAGTACACCATTATCAATAGATCATCATGATGACCAAAATCTTGGGTAACAAACATGACTAGCAGAAGTTGGTGATGAATGTGCAGTGTGACTAGTGGTGACTAGATTTGTGCCCCCAGCATGACTTGCAGCGGCTGGTTGTTTGTATTCAACATGACTTGCAAAGGTTGTTGATCTATCTCCAACATGACTAGTAGAGGTTGGTGATATAATTCCAGTATGACTTGCAGTGACTAGACTGGTGGTGGAAGTTGGTTGTGGCATTTGAGACCAAGGTTCCAAGAAAGACTAGTTTTGAGAAATTGTGGGCTAAGAAGGGTTTTGGTATACACCATGGCCCTGTTCGGAAGGATAGTATCCTCCTTCAAACTGATTCATAAATGGTTATAAGGGCATCGTCACCGAGGAATCCTCGTGCGAAGAGAAAGTGACATGACAAGTGTTACTCATGTGAGGATATATGTTTCCCTCAAATGAAGGAACTTCATGAAGGGGGTTTCCCATACTATAAAACTGACTCTCCCAGGATGAAACACCATAGGACAGATAGAGGACGGCCATGGGAAAATCATTCGTAGGAACCGACATAGCGGAAAAAGGATAGATGGAGGGGATGTAATAAGTAGAATGACCCCCCATTTTAGCACTTTCTCCTAGAAAAGTGAAGCTAGGATTGGATCCATAAGAAGGAATATTCCAACCTCCTACCATAAGAGTTGGTTGAGGGATATGAATCCCACCAAACGAAAAGGGAGAATAAGGAGGCATCATGCCTCCAGACCCAAAGCTAGGATTGCATAAGGTGATGAGACAAAGGATGGAAAGTGTGAATACATGTATAAAATACCAAGAGAAAAATGATTAGAGGCCCAAGGTACTAGTTGATTATCATGATTTTGTGCACCACTGGGAAATACAAAAGGATTCGTCCCCATGGAATGAGCAAAGACCATGGATTGGATAGCTCTAATTGAGGGAGTCACGAAGGTTTCACTAACCATAGAATTGAAGATTCACGATGCAATACAAAATATTAATGCCAGTGAACAATCAAAGAGAACACCAAAATAAAATAAAAAGGACAATATGCACACAAACAAGATATAATAGCTGAAAAGGGGCCTCCCTCACTAGAGTAGGTATGCCTCTCTCAAGAGGGGCCTAAGACTCCCTTTAAAACATTGGAGGTATAAAAATCAATTATAAGGGCACCCGTTCACTTAACAGTGCAGTCAGTCCGATCACCCAAAGAGGTAATCCTCCATAAATTTTGTGTGTTTTCCAACCCTTATCTGACTCAGGGTACCTACAGAATAACCACTGCAAGTAACCTATGTGACTATCTATGTCAAGCAACTAAATGCACCATGATATAACCAATGCGCAAGAGAACAGTCGTAAGTCAGGTCCACCGTATGTGCAGGGTAAAACAACCCAAAATCTTAAAAGCACCACCTCTCATAGAGGTAAAGGTACTAGAAATACCTCCATATACTAAAACATCACCATAAATATCTCTGACGCTCATAAGGTATTCTAGGGATATCTCTGCAACCAACTTCATGCGGCCTCGTGCTTAAATCTATTGTGAACAGAGCCTCTTGATGTCATCGATTATACAATGTATTTCACCACTCCCTTAGTCAGACACATATGTTGAGTTTAATAGCCTTGGAGAAGTTTACTCACAAAATCCTATTCCAAGGCTCTATATCTTAAGCTAGTTTGTGTACCCTGAAAAATAAAATCGTTTCTAATCAATTTTAAATTTATCAGCATTACTTTTAGTGGCTTTGTTTAATCAAAATATGTGGTCGTGGAACTAATGATGTTATGACTCAGCAAGTAAAATAAATGAATATGAATATAATGCAAAGTCCTAACTTCAATTCTCAACAAATGATAAGCTTTTTAAAATGAAATTTTCAATTCAATTCTGCAATTTCAAATAAGACGCAATATTTCCATACATGTATTAATATCAATGATAAGAACCCAAAAGACCAAATGCCAAAAATGCAAAATGCCTTTTTTTTTTTGTATTTTCAATATAAAAGAATGAAAATGCAAGGACTAAACAACAAATTGATATAAAGACCCTACTGTAAGAAAACATAGACAAACCAAATAGGATATCAAGAATAAAACAACCAGCCCAAGATGAAATGACAACCAATGAAAAGAATGATGAGAAAGAAAAATCGCTCGAAACTTCAACCAAAGAAAGGTTTCCTGTCACCCACGAGGCTTTTAACAATCATAACAGAGACCCAACAAGACTAAAAAATCATCAAAACTTACCCAACAAACATCAAACTCAACAATCAAGCAAAAAAGGATGATGTACGCAAATGTTTAGGAAAAAACCGTGTATGTACGTGCCCTATAGAAGGACAACTTACGTATGTATGTGTCTGTCAAGGGAAAAACCACGTATATGTATTAAAACACTACCAGGTTAAGGATAAGGCCAAGAAACTTAGACTCAAAATGAAAATAGGTTGTCAAGAAATCATTCGACAAGAAAACTCAAGCTAACCGAGAGAAATCAAAGGAGAAAAACACTCCAAACCCCGAAAAGAAGATTCCCTCCTCAGTATGGTCACCAATTCTGCTACGAGGAAAATCACTCTATGGCATGGGGTAAACCAAAATAGATGGAAATGACTATATAAATCAACTCTAATCTCAAGTATGCTATATAAACCAAAATTCTAACAAGACAAGATAAAGTTCCTACCTCATTCGGATGTTCGAAGAAGATCATTGTTGAGAACTCGAATCAAATCTATACACCTAAAAATTGTCCTCAACAACCAAGATATGAAATCATATTGTGATAATATATAAAATTATCACATATAATATCATCGTCCATCAATATTCATAACAAATACGCCCATGGAATAACAATTCAAATATTTGCAAGACATTAATTGGATGAGAAAAGAGATTTCTATTAGAATATGATCAACAAAAGTGTATGAATAACAAACTTATGTGTCAACATGTCTCGGAACCAAGAAACTAAGTCCCTTCCAGCCGGGCCTCCACCACTTCAATCCTCCACCAATTACAAGCTCATATAAGAGAGACAATGAGGTTCTCCATCAAATAGGGAAGAGCTTGGGGGTTGAACAATGTGTTCATACTTAAAAGGACAAAGGGATGCATACTCAATATGAAGTGAATAATTTCTCTAAAGCAACTTTTCTCTCAAAGTTGAATTCTTCTCCTCTTTCACAGCTTGGATATGGCCCATTTATAGCCTTCAAATGGAACTGAAGGGCCAAGTTGGAACATTTTCAATATATGGAAGGTCAAGGATCATGGATCTCATGACGTGACATAGAAACTTGACACCATTTTTTAATTTGGGGCACAAAACCCAATGTATGCATGTTGTAATGGTGCAACCTACGTATACGCATGTTGTATAGCTGTTAGGGCGCGTATATGTGGAAAAATATGTTTTTTAGCTTTGGGAATTGCAAAAAGGGACTCTAAGTCTACATAGGGAAATGGAAAAGGCCTTCTGAGCAAGTTGCATGGGGTGAGGAAAACCTTGCTATAACAGGTTTCCCCTATTCGAACACTATAACATAGTTATATTATTTTTCTTTGGATTTGGTAGCAACTACGAGAATGGGGAGAGAAGAAAGGAACTCTCTAAGAAATATGGTGTAAGGTGTGAGATCTTTCTTCCAAAATGTATCACTTTATAATTTGTATATGTTTCGGTACTTTTTGAGTGAAATAATTGGAGCTCTTGATTTTCCATTTTGAAGGTAGGTCATGTTTAATAATTTGAGGTCTTAAAACTTTTGTTTGGGGATTAAATCGTGATTTTTTTAGTCAAAACTTTGTGGACCTAGTCTGCAACATCTCGATGATATTCCAAATGTTGAGAGATTTATAATGATGCAAGGATCACCTTAATCATAATTCTTATGAAGAAGTTGTTACCCCCACAAGTTGGCATATTGTGTTGATCACCGTGGTACCAAGTTAAAGCCAGGTTAGCTACCATTACTCACAAATTTGAAGCTAGTCACATGTATACCTTCAAGAAGATTATAGAGGTTATTTTATTTGTTCACTTGTTAAGAATGTAAAGGGAACTACACCCGTAAGTATGGGTATGAGCTTGTATTGATATGACTTAGTTCTCTTGAAGTGGTAGTTACTCCAATAGTTAACATTTATCATGGTAATCATTACATTTTTATTTAATAATCAATTTTTTTAGTATAAGTTGGAAAATGGTACATAGAAGTGTATATGTAGTTTTGTATGTGTGCATATAACAAATTCAAAAGCCAATTTATGTAAATATGCATTTAAGGAAGCACAAATATATGGAATCTAGCTTATGTATATGTGCACATACAAAAGTGTGCATTTACATAAGCCAACTTCCATATATTCACATATATAGAAGTGCGCATACACATAAGTGAACTTATGTATATGCACATTAAGTCAACTTCCATACATGTGCATGTAATCAAGCATACAAAGTTGGGTTCCATAAATGTGGCTTTCATATATGTGCGTATATGGAAGACAACTTCCATAAATACACATTTATGAAATCACTCATATACACAAGTCAACTTATATATATGCGTGTGAAGTGGGATTTTGTATATGCATATTTACGAAAGTGTGCATTTATTAGCTTCAAAATTCCTGAGGTCATAGTTCCTACAGTCATAGATCCTGAGGTCAAAATTCATGAGGTCATAGTTCCTGAGGTCATAGCTCTTGAGGTCAAAGTTCTTGAAATCATAGTTCCTAAGGTCATAGTTCATGATTTCAAAGTTATCGATATCAAAGTTCTTGAAATCAAATTTCTTGATGTTGTAGTTCCTAAGGTCAAATTTCTTAAGGTCATAGTTCTTGACATCGACATTCCTCATGAACCTACCACCTAACTCAATATGTTAGTCAAAGGGTATTCTCCAAATAACATCATGAGAACACTTGAATAAGGAAGTAACGATCCTATCTTAGGCCACTCGATATGAGTTCTCTCTAGAAAGTTGTTAACATATGTCAAACATCTTACAGGAAAAAGGGGATAAGCTCCTCTAGTCCTCACAATCCATTAATCCCTCAAAGGAGCTATGTGTGTCCTTGAAGACATAGTAGAATCATCCAATAATATCATAATAGACGAAACTTCTCAATACAAAATCCTACTTAGTGTTAGGCTCTAAATAGAAATATGATATTTATGGTTCTCCCTTGAAGTCAGAGGTATATGGTTCACTTTGATTGGTTGGGTCATGTAAATTTCTACTAGAAATCCTCGAATATCCAAGGATGTGATGAGTATGTTGTTCCAACAAACCCACCCATCAACACAAAACTTTTGAGATTCATGAGGTGGAATTACCTCTATACACCCAAGCACAATTGCAACTTCTTAAATCCCAAACATAGCGAAAATTTTCAAAAAGTTGGCCTCTCTAAGTACTATTAGGAACTATCAATCAAGGATTTTTTTTCTTAAAAATGTAAAATAGGTACAATGAAGAACTATCAGTCAAGGAATATTTTTTTTAAACATGTGAAATAGGTACTATGAAGAACTATTAGTCAAGGATTTATTTATTTATTTATTAAACAAGGAGGATAGGGGAAGCTTAATCAAACAAGCATACTTATCTCACAACCAATCAACTATTGTGTTAGTAAGGGGAACCACTTCCTTTTGATTTCCCCCATTGGCACAATATAACATATTTATATTAATTTTCTTTGGATTCTAGTAGTAACTACTATAATGCGGATATATAGAAGAGTGCATTTATGGAATCTGACTTTTTTATATCTACATATATGAAATACATATTTTATATATGCACATGTAGTCATCTTCCATATATGCACATTTAAGGAAGAGAACAAATATGGCTTCCATAAATGTGTGCTTCCATATATGCACATATATGGAAACTAGCTTCCTTAAATTTCCACTTATAAAAGCACACACATTTGGAAGCTAACTTCCATACATGCACATTTACAAAAGTGTGCATTTACCATTTTCATATTTCCTAAGGTAGTAGTTCTTAAGGTGAAATTTCCTAAGGTCAAATTTCCCTAAGTCAAATTTTCTGAGGTCAAATCTCCTTGGGTCATAGTTCTTGATTTTAAATTTCCTTAGGTCAAACTTCTTCTGGCCAAAGTTCTTAAGGTTGTAGTTCCTAAGGTCAAATTTCCTGACGTCAAAGTTCCTAAGGTCAAAGTTCTCGCAACCAAAGTTCTCGAGGTCATAGTTCCTAAGGTTAAATTTCCTTAGGTAATACCTCCTAAGGTTACATTTCGTAAGAAAATAGATCATGATGTCAAAGTTCTTGAGGTCAAATTTCATGAGGAAATAAATCTTCAGGTCATAGTTCCTGAGGTCATAGTTCCTAAGGTCAAAGCTCCTAAGGTCTGAGGTTAAAGTTCCTAAGGTCATAGTTCAGAAGTTCAAGGTTCCTATGGTCATAGCTCTAATGGTCAAATTTATATAGTTCAAGGTCAAAGTTCCTGAAATCAAAGTTTCCTAGGTCAAATTTATTAAGGTCATAGTTCCTAAGGTCAAAGTTCATGCGGTCACTTTTCCTTAGGTTAAAATGCTTGAGGTCTTAGTTCATGAGGTCATAGTTCCTGGGGTCATAATTCCTGAGGTCATAGTTCCCAATATCATAGTTCCCAAAGTCATAATTACTGAGGTCATAGTTCGCAAAATCATAGCTCCTAAGGTCAAATTTCAGAAGGTCAAAGTTCTTAAGGTCATAGTTCCTTAGGTCATAGTTCCTCTAGTCATAGTTCTTGAGGTTAGAATTTTTAAGTTCATAGTTCCTGAGGTCATAGTTGTCAAGGTTAAATTTCTTGAGGTCAAAGTTTCCTAGGTCAAAGTTCCTAAGGTCATAGTTTCTAAGGACAAATATTTCTAGGTCATAATTCTAGATATCAAAGTTGCTAAGGTCAAATTTTATGAGGTCGCAGTTCATAAGGTCAAATTTATTGAGGTAAAATTTCCTTAAGTCATAGATCATGAGGTTATATTTCTTGAAGTCATCATTATTGACGTTAAATCTCCTAAGGACATAATTCCTACAGTCAAATTTCTTGATTTCATAGTTCCTAAGGTCAAATCTCTTAAGGTCATATTTCTCGAGGTCAAAGTTCCTAAGGTCATAGTTCCTAACATCAATGTTCCTAATGTCATATTTTCTGAGGTTAATGTTCATGAGGTCAAATTTCATGAGGTCATAGATCCTAAGGTGATAGTTCAGGAGGTCAAATTTATTTAGGTCAAAGTTCCTAAGGTCATAGTTCTTGAGGCGAATGTTTTTGAGGTCAAATTATTTGAGGTCCTAGTTCCTGAAGTCAAAGTTCTAGAGTTCAAGGTCAAAGTTTATGAGGTCATATATCCTTAGGTCGAATTTCCTAAGGTTGTAGTTCCCGAGGTAAAAGTTCCTAAGGTCATAGTTCCTGAGGTCAAAGTTCTTGGGGTAATAGTTCATAAGGTCAAAGTTATTGAGGTCAAAGTGTAAGTTTTAAACCTTTTAAATTAATTAAATACACACACAAATTATTAACATGAGAAATAAAACAATTGAAATCACACATATACATAGAGATTTACCATGGAAACCCAACTGTGAAAACCAACAACCTATTTTAGATCCCCACCTCTAATTATATTCATAATACAACTTAATTGTTTACAATAAAATATATAGGATCTTGCGACATCCAAAACAAAACCTAATCCATTGACTCATATTAGATTACAACCTTAATTCTTTAACAAGAATTATACAACCATGGCTTAAAGTACCATGCACCACTAAATCGCTAAAGGAAAAAAATCGTCCCTGCCAAAGGTGAAAGATAGTCCAAAATTTTGATGAATAGACCCATAAAAAAAATTTGGGTGCTCTTCCCCCTAAACCCCTAATAGGGGGACCCAAATCATGCAAAGAATATAACACATACTCAAAATTCTCCCACATGTTGTTTTCTTTGGTTACAAGGGTCACATGATTTCACAACCGATAATCTAGGGGAAAATTCCCATTGATTATCTACACCAAGATAATTTCTCAATGTTCACTGAATTTGTTAATGAATCTGAAACATTCTCCAAAGTTTCGACCTTAACCAATAACACCTTCTTCTCTTCAACCATATCCTTGAAAAAATGATACTGAACATCGATATGCTTTGTCTTAGAATGATCAGTTGGGTTTCTCACCAATAATATTGCACTCTCACTATCACAATCTATCCTTACTTCTTGTTGTACCAATCCAATAGCTAAACACATTATATATAACCATATTGCTTCCTTGCTTGCATGAGTGGTTGCCATGTATTCAGATTCTCTAGTCAAGAGTGCCTCTAGAGACTGTATTTTTCTCATCCAACTAATTTCTCCTCCAAATACGTTAAACACATACCCACTTGTAGATCTTCTTTGATATAGATCTCCAACTTATTATGCATCAATAAATCCATGTATTCCCAACACTCTATCCAATCCTAGTCTCCCTTAGTAACATAATCCATAAGTACTAGTGACATGCAAATACTTGAAAACCCTCTTTACTACTACCCACTGCTCCTTCCTTATTTTTTACATATACCTGCTCAAAAATCCCACTGCATGTGCAATGTTTAGTCTAGTACAAAATATTGCATACATCAAACTGCCAACCTCACTAGCATACAAAACATGGGATATTACCTCTTCCTCTTCCTATGTCTTCATAAACTTATCTATGGATAACATTACACCTACATGAATAGGGACCTTAACAAGTTTACATTCTTCCATATTAAACCTCTACAATATTGACACAACATATTTTATCTAGTTCAACCAAAGTTTCTTGTTTGCTTGATTTCTTTTAATTTCCATGCCCAAAATAAATTTTTTAGCGGTAATATATTTCATGTCATATTTAGGGGATAAATAAGTTTTCACATCCTAGATAATTTCCTCCTTGTTTCTCATCAAAAAAATATCATCCACATACAAGACCAAATAAGACGATCACCTACTAATTTGAAATACACACAATGATTGATTTTGCTTCTTGTGAATCCAAGTCCCAATATATAACTATCATTTTTTCTATATCGCGTCCTTTATGATTGCTTTACCC
>JASDQU010682437.1:0-13962 GCA_032191745.1 Picea mariana | reverse complement strand
ACAACGGGAGAAAGAATTTCACCAAAGTCAATTACCTTTACCTAAGAATAACCTTTTTCTACTAACCAAGATTTGTATTTCTCCACTTTGTTTTTTTCATTCAACTTCTTATTAAACACTCATTTTCTCCCAATGGGATTTGTTCTAGTTGGAAAATCCACTAGATGCCAAGCCTCATTCTTGTACAAGGATGTCATTTCTTCAACCATGGAATTTTTACATAGTTTTCCATCCTATGAATCCATTGACTCCCTAACAATTCTAGGATCATCATCAATAACAAACGAAGAAAAACTTGAATGGAAATTAGGTGGAGAAAACTTTTCCCATTTCCTTCTTTCCCAAACCAAACTCCTCTATATTGGATTATGAGATTCTTCTCTTATTATTCATGTTCTTTTATAGAGTTTGTTTCATTATCCTTCAATTCAAACTTTATATTCTTTGGTTCCTCCTATCTTGGTAGGACTTCATGTTTTAAAACATATTTGATTTCTCTAAATACAACATTTCATCTAGACACTATGTTCTTAGCTTTTTGGTTACAAAGCTTATAACCTTTCAAACCATCTTTATAGCTAATAAAGATACACTTTTCATCTTTTTTATCCAACTTACTCATATTTGTGTTTAGAACATGTACATAAGCATCACATCAAAAACCCTGAGATGTGTCAGAGAGGGTTTCTTAATAGTTCATACCTTGTGTGGATTCTTGTCATCCAAGACTCATCAGGGTCATCAATTTACTAGGTAAAATGTAGTTCCCACTTACTCTACCCATAATTCATGTCCCAACCTGACACCATTGAGCATGCTCCTTTCTCTTTCCATCAATGTCGTGTTCATCCTTTCTATAACTACATTCAATTGAGGTGTGTATGGAGTATCATTTTTATTTTCTATACTACATTTCGTACATAATTCCTCAATTTCATTTCCACAGAATTCTCCATCATTACCTATCCTTAGCACCTTAATTTTCTTCTCTATCATGTTTTCCACAAGAGCCTTAAACTCTTTAAATTATCAAAGAATTTAGATCTCTTCCTAAAGAAATAAATCCATGTATTCCTATAGAATTCATTTATAAATGAGACATGGTACATATATTTACCCAGTGATGGAATCACCAAAGGTCCAAATGCATTAGTGTGCACCAATTGTAAAATTCCCCCTACCCTTGTAGCATTAGAGGAGAATATTACCTAATTATGCTTCCCATATAAGCAATGTTCATAGAAATTAATATCTAGAGATCAATTTGATGCACATTCAATGATACCTTTACCATGTAGTACTTGAATCCCCTTCTCTCCAATATGCCCCAGTCTTTGATGCCACAACATAGTATTTTCTCTAGAGAATGCAAGATTTTTTACTTCTTAAACTCTAATCTCAAGAACAATGGAACTATTTCACCCATCACTGGTAGTGCTTCCTAGAATCTTATACAAGGTTTGAATCAGAGCTCCCCTAAAAAACATCATTGATCCTCAATCCATCCTACATGTTTCCTTTTCAAACACTATTTTTACACCTACATCATCCATATTTCTTACAAAAATCATATTCTTGGTCAATCCTGGGATGTGTAGAACACTAAGGAGTGTTCTAATCCTACCATCCATGAGCTTCACCTTGACTTTTCCTCATCCTATGATTTTTGTTGTCAAGTCATATCCTCAAAAAATATCACATGCATTATACCTTTCATACTTGTAAAAACACTATTATGAAGAATCATATGAAACGATGCACCTAAATCGACCGACCATGCCTCTTGATATGCATGTGTTCTTGAAGAATCCAGGTACACATACCCTCCTTCATCTGAAGAGTTTTTTTCTTCTGTAGAAGGGGCATCGTTATATCCCTTCCCTCTCTTAACACTTTTGTATCTACATTATTTCTTATAATGTCCTTCTTTATCAAATCTCCAACATAAATTTATGAATTTTCCTGGAGTTTAGATCTTCCTCTATATTTAGATCTCCCACTTGAGGACTTATTTCTATTTCTTTCCGGCATATTCCTCTTACAAATAAGACACCTATGTTATGAATTTCAATGTTTTCTACCTCGTATCCTCTGACAACAAGGATGAGATAACATCATCAAAACTTAAAGTAGTTGTATTACTACCTATGGCCACAACCAGAATATCCCACAAGTCTCCTAAAGTGAACAATAAAATAATACACTTATCTTCATCAAAAATATTAATATCAATAAACAATAACTATCTTACCATAGTATTGAAGCTGTTTAGATGCTCTAATACCGAGTCTCCATCTTTCATCATCAAGTTGTACCACTTCTTCTTTTGGAAAATTTTCAATATCGAGGACTTAGAATTATACAAATCCCATAACTTATTCCATAATTTCTTGCATATAACTTCCTCTACACATTCAGTAATACTAAATTTGAGAGACACAACATGATTTTGTTCTTTTATTTTTGGTCCAACTTTGTCCATTATTATGTCGACATTCCTATAAGTGCATTACCTAGATCTACAATGACCCATTCATATTTTTCTACCAAAATATATTCCATCTTGAGCTTCCACGGCTCAAAAAATTTCCCATTATTTTTTTTGATATCTATTTTTGAATTTCTCACAAATTATTTTCACCACAAGAATCGATACCAAAAAGCTCCCATTGCAACAAGTTTTTTCACAGACTTGAGCCAAACTATTAGCCATAAAGGCATCCCCCTAAACCCAATAACTTCTCTAATTCTAAATGTAATTTTTAATCATTTTACATTAATGGAATGCACACACATATTCTTAACACATAAAAGAAAATAACTTCAGTCACACATACAAATAGAGATTTACCCTGGAAACCCAATTAGGAAAACTAGCAACCTATTTTAGAGCCACTCCTTTAATTCTATTTATAATTCAAATTCATTGTTTATAATACAATATATAAGATCCTACAATATCCAAAAAAAAACCTAATACATTGACCCATATTAGATTACAACCTTAATTATAGAATTAGAAAACCATGGATTGAAATACCATGAACCACAAAATCACCAAAGGAGAAAAACCACCACCGCCAAAGGAAAAAGACCACCCAAAAATTTGGCTAATCAACCCCAAAAAAACATTTTGGGGGGCTCCTCCATGAAACCCCTTATAGGGGGCCCACAATTATGAAAATAATAAAACACATAGCCAACACAAAGTTCCTAAGGTCATAGTTCTTGAGGTCAAAGTTTATCAGGTCATAATTCTTGAGATGAAAGTTCATGAGGTCAAATTTCCAAAGTTCTTAGTTCCTAAGTTCAAAGTTCCAGAGGTCATAATTCTTGAGGTAATAGTTCCTGAGGTCAAAGTTGTTAACTTCATAGTTCATGAGGTCAAATTTCTTAACATCATAGGTCCTAAGTTCAAAGTTCCTGAGGTCAAATTTCATGATGTCATGGTCCCTGAAGTCAAGGTTCCTGAGGTCATAGTTTCATAGGTCAAACAAAGCTATTTAGGTCAAATATCTTGAGGAAAATTTACATGAGGTCATAGTTCCCTAGGTCAATGTTATTGAGCTCAAAGTTTCCGACATCATAGATCTGGAGGTTGAATTTCTTGAGGTCATAGTTAATGAGATTAGATTTCCTGGGGTCATATTTCTTGAGGTCAAAGTTCCTGAGGCCAAATTTCCCAAGCTCATAATTCCTAAGGTAAAATTTCCTAAGGTCATAGTTCCTTAAGTCAAATTTCCTTAGGTCAAAGTTGTTGAGGTCATATTTACTGAGGTCAAATTTCTTGATGTCATAGTTCTTGAGGTCAGAGTTCCTCAAGTCAATGTTATTGGCGTTATAGTTCCTGAGGTCATAGTTCATGAGGTAAAATTTCCTTAGGTCATAGCTCGTGAGGTTATAATTCCCAAGGTCATATTTCTTAAGGTCAATCTTCCTGGGGTCATATTTCCTAAGGTTAAACTTCCTAAGGTGAAAGTTCTGTAGATCATTGTGCATGAGATCATTGATCCAGGAGGATATAAGGAATGCTCATAGAGGTCCAGGAGGATCCATAATGCTCATAGAAGTCCTAGGGGGTGCATAAAATCTCAAAACTCAACCATATCAAATGATCGAGAAAAAAACATCATTACATAGAGATAGTCGTCATCTTTCCAACGACACGGATGACAAGTCAAACAGAGCTCATATGCAAAAGTTATAAGTGGTCGAAGTTCAAGTCAAACAGAGTCAAATCAAAGGATAGTGTCAACATGGTACAAGATGACATCAACAGGGTGACATGTGTCACAACTACAAGGGTGATGTGTGGCACATGACCATACAACATGTGTAATGGAAGATTATTTGGAAGCTGAGTTGGCAGACTGTACATCCAAGTGGTCTAATTGTATGGTTACACATGGCAAGGTCAACCAATGAGAGGTCACCAATGTGACAGCCTCCCATTGGCCAATATTTCTTAGTGTTGTGTAAAATTATGCAGCCGACGAGGGTTGAACCTGTGACCTCTATAACCTCCCAAGTATTAAAAAACTCTCGAATACCATCGTGCCATAGATTGTGACTTAACCCAACTATGGCATGAGTTAAATTTGAATTTATGTAATGGTTCATTTGACGTGGAAAAGGGGCAGATGACTAGCCCCATCCCCAGCCCCTGGTCGATATACAACACCACATGACTAAGTTATAAATGTGGAGGGGGGATAATGAATATGCAATGGGTTTAAATATATACCATATATTGTATATATGGTATATACCATATATATTGAATGTAACAACCATCGTAACCATATGTATACTATATATGGTTTATATAACCATATAAAACAAGAAAACAACTAATATGTGCTAATGGAGAGGGATCGGACCTGGAACCTCTGGGTTATATCCTAGATTTCTTAACCAACACACCACAATTACCACATATTATGTGATTCCTCCCAAATTAGTATTAAGTTCAAGTTTGGTGTGGACAAAAGTTGGAAGCCCACGCCTTATATATTGGGCATGGATCCCAACACTTGGAAATATTCCAATGTGCATGGATTCCTATGCAGGACTGAATCTCGAGGCCAAATAAATTATGGATTTGTATTCAACTACGTACAAGATATTGCCTAGGTTTTGGCGATGTCTCGTTTTGCATGCCATAAGGCACTCTGTCGAGATGTACTTGTAAGTTTATGCTCGTTGGATTCGTTTTTCCACAAGGATCATGAATTTGAAGTAAGTTTTTCAATCAAAGGTTTTTTGTAAAATTTTTATCTCATGTTGTCATGTATGAGACCCATAGTCTCGTTATATGTGTAAAAAGGGATTTTTCAGCACCTGTTCGGAATTTCATCGACTTTACAGTCAAATTTCTTATAATTTGACAAGGATATCAATGGTGAACTCATTTTTTTGTTTTTCATAGTTCAATTAAAGAGAGTCCAATAAATTGGCTTTTGAATCCCATATTGTAATGTAATTTGGTATTTTGGGATGATGAAGAACAATCATACTCTCTAAAGAGAAGTTGAAGATGAAGTGAATTATGTTATTCACATATGTAATTTAATTTATTTTATTTTCTACTGTGTCATCTCATCATTATTCAAGTTATTCATCACTATTAATGAAGTTTACAGATAAATAAGCATGTTTACATGTGTTTTTGCAAATAGTCAAGCGATCTTTATTTACAGAATATGGTCGAATGTTTGTGTGTAATTAAGAATTAATTGTACATCTAAGGATTTTGTGATCAAGTTGGTATCAGAGAAGGTTTTGGACATTGTGATTTCCAATTGTTCATAAGCATGAAGTAATGAATAACAATTGAAACATACCCTAAAGGTTTGATATATTGGTATTGATAACCATCTTAAAGGACCCAAATTTGGAATACATACTTTTAATCCAATTTATATCTCAAATTGAAATGATAACAATTATTTTTATACCAAATGTGTATAATTTCAATATGTTTTTCTTGAACAAGCTTCTTCTTATCTATATTGAGTCTAACACATCCAAATTTAACATTATAGTGATTTTTTAACACCATTCAATTTAGTCACTCTTCAATTACTCTCTACATTACAACACTAAATCCTATTACTAATATGTGACACATTGGACATGAATCTCATATCACAACTAATGTGTACAACCCTTATAAAAACATGGATTGAGAAACCATAGAAATCAATGTTTTCACAACTCAGGTCCATGTTCCATGTTGAGCCTACATATTTTCTCCTAACACTAATATCTCTAACCATCAAAATAATCTTCTTACCATAGGAAATAAAAATGTATGAATCCCCATTCAAATCACCCATCACAAATATTAGTTGGAAATGTGCATGCCCACAAAATTCGAGTGTAAGAGTGAGTACCATGAATAAGGATGGAGCCTTTAATCATGAATTTTTTTTTCTAAAAACATAAGTTTTCACCACATTCTTATTCTTTAGATTGTTCTCTTCACTCTACTTATTTGTGTTATTGTAAAATGCTTCCAATATAATTAAAATTAAATATGTGATAATCCTTTTTCATCGTCAATATTATGATTTTATGTTTCATTACACTCAAGGTTACCACTAAATGCCAATGGGTTTATGCCTTAGCTTAAAATGTCATTAATTTTATGTTTTAAATGTGTTGAAAGAATATACAATGCCCTATACTATTTGTTATTGTAAAATGTTTCCAATAATTAAAATGAAACTTGTAATCATCTTTTTTCATTGTCATTATTATGATTTTATGTTTCATTACTATACTATTTGAGTCTGTTGAAAGAATATACAATGGCCTAAAATAACTTGTAGTTACCATAGAATATCTAATATTTATCGAATGATATGTACTCATCTTGAACATTCTTTGGCTCTTTAATAAAGAAAATACCAAGAACTCCTATTCATGGCTCTTAACTAAAATAAATTAATGCTATAAATTGAGGTCATCCCTAATAAATTATATGATTTAAAGATCTATCCATAAACCTTTGTTTTAGCTTTATTCACTTTATCATTAGTTATAGTAATTGGACACTTTGTCATTAGTTATAGTATTTTAAAAAAAATCCAGATCGAGGAGCAATTTTTTTTTTATTTATAATTTTAAAAAGTAAAATTAATACTTTCTATCATATCCTTTTTAGATAATTGATTTTTTTTGTATTGACAATATGAATATGACCAAATACCTATTGTACACCTAGAGGGTGGGGTGGAGGGAATATTAGATAGAATGTATTATACATTCTATCTAATATTTCCCCCACCCCAACGCTCACACCTATACATTCTATCTAATATTTCTTCCACCCCCACCCTCTTATGAGGGTGGTTGGGGGAATAATAGAAAAAATGTATTATACATTTTCTTTATTATTCTGCCAACCCCCACCCTCATACAATTAACATGTAAAACTGAACCTATTAAGATTACTTGAAACTCCAAACTCCAATAAAAGTCAAAATACTATCACATCTAAATTTAAAGAAAAATTGTAATATTATAAAGAAATTAAAGAAACATGGAAACAATGATATTATAAAAAAAATCATTAATTAATCAATAAATAAATTGTATTTTAATTAACTTAAAAAATAAAATCAATATAATAAAATAAAAATAAAATCCCACATATTTCATAATAAAATATAATACTTAAAAACTACTTATTTTAAAATTTCTAACTTATAAAGTTTTAAAAAATCTTTCTCCTATTTTTAAAAATATAAAAACAAAAAATTTAAACAAATCATTTAGATTCCATTTTTTTTAATAAAAAATAAAATTTTGAAATAAATAGTTCACAATTTTTAGTAAGATCATAAGCCAAAATTAGTTTCACTAAATAATAATAAGCATTGTCATGAAATTTCATAGATATTTAACTCCAGAAAGAAAATTGAGTCCATATGTTTTCCAACCTCTAATTTTATAAAAAAAAAAATTCTTAATCATTACAATGATGCATAATTATTAATAATTTCATGAGAGTTGTGCATAGCTAGTCAGGACACAAAATACTCTCCTTGTTAAGCACTTAAGGAAAGCAGTCACTGGTGCACCACAAGATCTGCTGCGATTGGCAAATGCAACTCTCAATACCATAGTTTTTTTAGATTCCCAAAATGTATATTTTGACGCATCTCAAATCGAGGTAAACCTTCAGTTACTCTTTTCAGTTTCAAACACATAACCTTTCAAAACATTATTCATTTCATGGCACCTTCTATGGCCTACACTTTACTACTAACCTGGCTTGTAGTAGAAATGATGGAGCCAACAAAAGAAGCCATTGATTTACCACGAGATATAGTGCTTGTAGTAGAAATGATGGAGCCAACAAAATAAGCCATTGATCTACCACGAGATCTAGTGCAACTTACAGGTGCAACTCTCTCAATACCATAGTTTGAGATTCCAAAATGTCTAATTTGGTGTAGCTCAGATCCACTTAAACCTTACACACCACTTCCAATCGCAACTTAACTTCAACAAAACTTGTTCTTCTTGACCAGGATCAAAATCATTAACATGGATCCAAAGTGAGAAAAGGGAAGCAGAAGAGAGTGTTGAAGAACAAATAGAGTATTTCAGATTGTTGTATATAAAGGGAAAGAAACATATTTATATTGAAAACAATGTTTAATTACATTCAGTGTTGTTGCACATTCAATTTTTCTTCTTCTCTACTAAATATCTTTTACTCTTTCTTCTGTCTAAAATGAAAATACCTCCACTACTTATAAAAATGAAGTTGAAAAATATCCTACCCAATACAACCACATACATTAAATTTATGGTGACTAGCTAAGATATATTGAAGAGGTTCAACAATTGTCCTGAGTGAAATTCAAAACAGGTTGCAGAGCATTTATCTCATACTGTTATCCATGATTTGGTGAGTGCGCCTGGAATTTATAAAAAAATGGTCATCAAGCTTATCTTCAACACTCCCCCTTAAGTTTGACTTCCCTAAACTGATAATAACCTCATGAGGGATAGTTGCAAAGACACTCTAGGATTGCAAGACTTAAGAGATAGTTCAGGGACATTTCGAGTGTTTGTTGAGGTCAATGTGTCCCATATCTTCTCTTAGTTGCTTAAAATTCTCTTTGGCTATGATTTTGTGAATATGTTTGCATGCTGCTCCTCTGACATGCAAAATTCCAAATTTATTTCTCTAGTCTCAATCAATTCTCCTATGAAATGGAACCTTATTGATATGTGTTTTTTTCATCTATGAAATATTGGATTCTTTGATAGATATATAGAGGATTTATTATAGAGGAAGATTTGTGTTCCCTCTTGTTATTCTTGATGCAAATCTAATAGTATCCTTATTAACCATACAACTTGACAAGATGTTTCATTTGCTTCCACATACTCTTATTCTACAGTGGAAAGTGACACAATAGGTTGCTTATTTGAAGGCCATGAAATAGCTTCTGGCCCAATTTGAAACACATATCTAAATGTTCTCTTTCGATCATATATATTTCCTCTTCAATCATTGTCAGTGTACCCAACTAACTCAAAGTTATCTCCTACAACATATAAAATTCCATGTTCTTTTGTGCCATTCACATACCTTCAAATTATCTTTCATGCTTGCAAGTGTGTTTCCTTTAGGGTCTTCATAAACCTGGAGATTAGACTAATTGCATACATGATATGAGGTATTTTTTTTCTTAGATACATAAGACTTCCAACCATACTTTTATAAAATGTTGGATCCATATTGCTATTGAAATTATCTTTGCTTAGATTCAAACCTGTTTTTGTTGGTGTTGGTGTTGGCTTGCTATTCAACATCCTAAATCTCTTCAAGCTATCCACTGCATACTTGGTTTGAGATATGAGGATACCTTCATTTGTTTGTTCAATCTAAATACCAAGCAAGTATCTTAATAATCCCATATCTATCATTTCAAATTCATTTTTCATTGTTTTTCTGAATCCTTCTATGGACAAATTGATATTTTCTATAAAAATCAGATCATCTACATATAAGCAAATAATTAGAATTTTACCTTGATTGTAGATTTTGATATAAATTGTTGCCTCATTGTTTCTTTTACTAACACCATTTCTCAAAAGTATGATTCAATGTGGCTATACCAAGCCATGGGTGTTTTCTTGAGCCCGTACAATTCTTTCCTCAACTTATACACTTTCTTATCAAGGCATGGAGTTTCAAAGTTGACGGGTTTTTCAACATATACTTCTTCCTTTAACACTCCATTGAAAAATGTTTATTTTACATCCATATAATGGATTTTCCATTTGTTTTTAACTACTATTGCCAAGGAAACTCTTATTTTTTCCACACTTGTTGCAGGAGAAAAGTTTTCATTATAATCCCCTCCATGTTGTTTATACCCTTTGTGACTTTGTGACTTTCAATTCTTCATTCTACATCATTCTTGGTTTTATATGTTGGGTTGTTATATTCTTTGTAGTGAAAGTTGAGGTGGATCGACTGATAGTCGATGTCAAAGGTCAAGGTGGTTCGACTGGGTAAAGACGAAGTCGAGGTGGATCGACAACAAGTCGAAGGTCGAAGTGATTCGACCAGGTTAAGTTGAAGTCAAATGTCGAGGTGGTTCAACATGGTAAACAAATTGAAAGCAAGTCAAGGAGGTCAACCGAAAAGAGCTCGATAGGCCGACATGTGGAAATCGACTGAAAACTGAATGAAGGTCAACCAGTAGTCGACGGGTAATCCAATTTGGTAATCGAACTGTAATAGAATCTCAAGATTTGTGGGATTTGTAGCCAATGATATGCGTGGATATGTAACTTTTTTTGGGCGCTTTTTATTTAGGGTTTTTCTTGTTGTAAATCCTATAAAGAAGGCATGTTGCAAGGCTGTAAAAGTTAATCTTGAATCTTGAATCTTGAATATTTAGATGATGAATGGCTAATCACCAAAAGTCTGTAATCATAGAGGTTGTTTGTCATGTAGATGTAATTTGAATTGGCTACAGGGTTGTTCTAAGCAAGAGGGTATGATGTCCATTGTTTCTTAGGTGTAGATCAAGGTTAGACATGTAACCTTTTATTCTGAATGAATAAGACAACAAGTGAGCAGAGCGTTCAAGGAATGTTGGTATTCTCTGTTTGGGTTTCCAGGTTAAAATTTATGTGTATTGTGTGTTTTCTTTGTCATTTACTTTCTTGATTAAATATTTCTTCATGTCTTCTACTAGGTTTAGAGTGGAAGTGTGTCTCATTTCCTAACATGTGGTATCAGAGATTGGATTAACAACCTTGGATCTGAGATAAAACCTATGTTCAGTAATAATTGTAAGTCTGAAATATTTAAAGATTGTTCTAAAGATTGTGTTAAAGAATGGTGAGCATCTCGAGAATAGAAATTAAAAAACTCAATGGCCACAATTTTGAGCTTTGGAAGCTTAAAATTGAATATCTCCTTGTAGATAGAGAATAATGGACAACATTCTATCCAGGTACCATGTCAGTAGGTCTGTCGACGAAAGAATGGGAGAAACTCAAGAGAAGAGGAAGGATTATGATTTGAATTTGTCTTGTAGATTCAGTGTTGTTGAATGTCTTAGGTGAAGATTAGGCCAAGAAAATTTGGGACAAGTTGGGGAGATTGTACCAATCGAAATCCTTAGTAAACAATTTGTTTTTCATAAAGAAATTGTCTATTCTGAGGATGAATGATGGAGGTTCGATGATTGGGCATTTAAATGTGTTTAATATCATTATAATCCAGTTATCTTATGTGGATATTAAAATCACTTATGTGGAGAAGTATATTATCCTATTATATTATTTTCTAGACACATGGGATAGCTTAGTCGTGGATATAGGGAGTAATACAATCACATTAGCGCTAGAAGATGCGGTTGCATATCTATTGTCAGAATAAATGAGAATAATTAACATGGAAGGATTGACCAAATATTCTTTAGTGGTGAGAGGTCGACTGGATGACAAAGGAAAAGGAAAATTATCTAGTATAAAGTTTACATGGAAGGGTATATCTAAATCCTTAGTTCAGTCAACAAGAGGATAATGGAAATGCAGTAAATTTGGGAATTACGAAAAGGACCACAAGTCAAAGGTGATGGAAGTCGGTACAGGATCCAACGAGAAGCAGTCCATCGTGAGAAAGATGACTCCATATAATGGAGGCAATATGTACCTGGTGTCGACCAGTACACAATCAAATCAATTTGTTTGGATGATTGACTCAAGAGAATAATATCATATGACACCACATAGAGAAAGATTTTGCAAATATGAACAATATGAAGGAGGAAACGTATTCTTGGGGGATGACTCGACAACCAAAATTGTTGGACGAGGAATATGTTGACTGATACTGCAGGATGGGAGAAGTAGAACCTGATATTTGTCAGCAAGATGAGTGATGCAGGGGTGCACACTCTATTTTATAAGGATTCGTGCAAGAGGGTCAAAGGTGTGATGGTCTTAATGAAAGGAGTTCAGATTGGAACCCTATACAAGTTACTAGGGAGTGTCAACTCGATTGGATGCAACAACATCATTGTTCCTGAATTCGACTCGACTTTCAATCGACTTGAATCGACTCGTTCTGATTCGATTCAAACAGAATCGACAAGTCATCACAAAGTCTACCCGACCATGCTATGGAACGAGAGGATGGAACACATTGGAGAGAAAGAACTTTGAGTTATGCATAAAAACAGTATGTTCAAATAATTTCCTGAATGTGATTTAGAAGTTGACTTTTGTAAAATTTGTATATATGGAAAACAAAGTCGGGTGAGGTTCCCATATGGAACGACAAGGGAAAATGTGATTCTAGAATTGATTTATATTGATGTGTTAGGCCCTATTCCAGTGTATTCATTGGGTCTATTCCTATATTATGTCTTCTTCATAGTTAATTTTTCCAAGAAAACATGGATATATTTCCTAAGGAATAAATCAGTGGTTTTCGAGAAATTCAAAGAGTTTATATCTCTTATAGAAGACTAGACAAATAAGAAGATTAAGGTGTTGAGAAATGACAATGGTGGTGAATTCTATGGAAAATAATTTGATCATCTCTACAAGTAGTGTGTCGTAGCACTCCAAACTACCACACCATATACCTCATACCAAAATGGATTTGCCAACAGAATGAACAGAACTTTGATGGACAAGGAAGGGAGCATGCTCAGTGGTGCTGAGCTCGCACAAGAATTTTGGGCAGAGGCAGTGGAAATTGCAAAATATATGGTGAATATGTCTCCTTCGTCGATGTTACTTGAAAAAACTCCACATGAGGTATGGTCAGCTAAGAATCCTTCGGTTTCACATCTCAAAGTATTTGGCTGTGATGCATTTGTGTATGTTCCCAAGGAAAAGAGGAGAAATATGGACAAGAAGGAAGTCAAATATATTTGCATTGGATACAAAGAAAGAATGAAATGACATAATCTCTTGCGTGAGATTGCTGTGGTTGGAATTTTCAGTTTTCATCGGAAAAGCCACAGTGTAGTCATTAGAATGTCGACGTTTCGGATCCAGATCAGGATCCATCTTCAGGACAAAGAGCCTGGGTCTTAAGAGAGACGGAAGAGCTGGTATAAATATTAGAAGTGGAAGATTTTTAATTAGTGTCGGCTAAGTATAATTGTTTAATAGTTTAATTTAATAAAAATCACTAAATTTAGGGTTTTATATTTATAAATATATCCAAATATATAATTATGTTTTTGGGTCTTGTCTAGGGTTTAATATTAGGGTTTTAATTAGTTTAATGTAATGTACTAAGGTTTCCAAATAAAATTTCAAAGGTTTAAATTTTAATTAATTTAATTATTTTTAATTAATTTAATTATTTTATAGGGTTTAAATTATATTGTTTTATAAGAACATATTAGGGTTTAAATTATACTGTTTTTATAAGAACATATTAGGGTTTAACATATTAGG
>JASDQU010682436.1:39877-60452 GCA_032191745.1 Picea mariana | reverse complement strand
GGTTCAGAGTATGTTCCTTTGCAAAATTGTCTTCTGCCTTTATCATTACACCCCCGAGGGCACTGCAGTCGTCTACATCAACAATTCAGACATTTTTCCTTCAGAGTTACATCACACGAGCATCGGGCATGCCCGCCTCGTTTGTACACACTTGTATATTGTTTCACACCTTGTGGAAGGTCGGATCTATAGGTTCCTTTCTTCTCCAATGGATTGCTCTATACGGTCTCACTCTGGCTCTCCCTTACAACACCATTCTCAGTAAAAGAAACATTGATGAATTTCGGCTATACGTTTTGCTCCTAACCTCATCCATCAGGGGGCATCTGTTATCACTGAAATTTCGTCCGCACAGGGCGACAAGAACTCCGCATCGTCAACACAGAAAAACAGTCATTCATGGCATAAGGTTAATTCCACAGCACAACAAAAGGGTCAAAACTATACAAAATGGCCAAAAAATTACAAGGCGCTTTACACCCACTGGGCGCACGCGCGCATGCGCGTAACAACTTCATACAAGGCACACATATGTGCACGATGCATAGCTGTGGGGTGAAAAACCCGCGTGCCTGCTAAACGGCGCATTTATGAAACTGGTCGGCCTCCCAACCACTAATGAATCAGCTCCCAAGTCGATTTGACACCAAATCAGAGCTCAATCCGTGTGGGGGGTCTAGTCAAAGACCTAATTGTGCCCTAAAGAGCCCCTCTTCACATTCAAAAGAGGTTGCATAATAACCCAATGCTTGGCTATAAAAAGCCATGAATGACCACCATTTCTTCAAGGAATTCTTTGTATTGTTATGCTGTTGAGATTGCTAGAGACTCATTCTTTGGCAATAGACATAATCAACACCATTTCATAGGCTTTCCATCTCTCACTAGAGTGGATAAGATTGGAGTTCTTTCACTCACACTTTCATCTTTCATTGTAAGGAGAGCAATCAGTTGAGGGCCTCAAGAGCCTTCCATTGGAGAGGGAAGGGACCCAAGTCCTCTTTCTCCATTGTGTATATTTGGATTTCATCAATCAAACCAGCTTATATATTGGTGACATTGGTCCATTTACATTTGTTTTTTATTTTCTTTTATATGCTCATAGTTTCATTTAGTTTTTGTTTAATTCTTGTTAATAGCTTTGTTGTTTTCTTTCTAACCTTTTACATCACAGCTGTCATGCCTAGCAGAGCCCAACTGGGCATGTAAGCACTCACTTTTTGCTCACACAGTGACAAGAAGAGTGCAAACAGGTGGCACGAAGCCTCTAGATCTTACCGTGAGAAGTACCAAAGTATTGTCGTTAGGATTCATGAGTCATGAAGTGCCGAGAGACGAGGTTCATGTGGTCGCATGGCAGACCATAAGGTGGGACCCACCTAATCGATGGGTGGACACGTGTTGCCTGGAGATAGGAGTCGACACTCCGTTGAACTCTCGCATCTCGGGGGTTCACGGAATAGGAGGGTGAAAGATCGATGGTTCAACCGGCGAGGTTGCGAGGTTTCGAGTAGCGAAGAAATGCCAAGGGTGGAGTCAACTCAGCGTTGACCTATTGCGTCTTGGGAGATCACAACAGGAGAGCACGAGAGTTCGACTCACAAACTCACGGAGGTGCGAGTTGCGAGAGGCACTGACGTTTAAGCCTAGCCTACGGTTGCAGGTGGTGAGGGCACTAATAAAGGAAGGAGCTATACCCGAATCGCCAGGTCGGGTATCGCAAGATTTGAAAGGAAGAGTAGGAGGCTTTGAGTCACGAACTCGCGAGATAGCGAGATTTAGCTGATCTCCCGGTAGTAAAAGAGAGACCTCGGGGGGAAGATTTCTGTGGGTGCAAATTTCTCGATAGGGAAAGAGAAGGACCTTGGAGTTCTTCGGGCGCAAAGGAATAAGATCCTGTGAGAGCGGACGTGCCCCTGGTTGGCGAATTTTGATTATAGGTAGTGGGTATCTTACACTGACACTGTCTGCATCGTTCTAGCATCAAGCGCAAAACTTCCACATGGTTTTTTAACAGACTATAGACTCTCCAGTCATCCAGGTATACTTTGAGAAACTGGTAGAAGGATTCTTTAAATGCTACGATAACCACTCTGGATAATATTGTTGGGGCATTCTTCAGTCCAAACGGCATGGATGTATATTGGTAAGATCCCCATTCTGTCGTGAACATGGTATTGTATCTGTCCTCCTGTGCTATCTTAAACTGATGGTNATACTTCGAGAAACTGGTAGAAGGATTCTTTAAATGCTACGATAACCACTCTGGATAATATTGTTGGGGCATTCTTCAGTCCAAACGGCATGGATGTATATTGGTAAGATCCCCATTCTGTCGTGAACATGGTATTGTATCTGTCCTCCTGTGCTATCTTAAACTGATGGTAGCCTAACAATCCATCAGTGAATGAGTAATCTTCATGTCCCCCCACATTCTCTAACACTTCATCCATGAATGGTGTAGGGAATGGGTCGTGTAGGCATGCATCATTCAACTTCCTCAAGTTGACGCATATCCTAATCCATCTTCCTTATTTATTGTCCTCTACTACCATTGGGATTATCCATTCTGATTCCTCGACTGGTTTGATTATGCCGACTTTGAGCATCCGATTGATCTCCTCTTTAAATTTCTATTTATATATTAGGTTTAGTCTATATGGTCCCTGTCTAATCGGTCTCGTGTCAGGTTTGAGTGGTGTCTTCATCTCTCCTAGTTCTCCTACTATACCCTTCATCTCTGTAAATGTTGTAGGAAACAAGTCGTTGTATTCGCGCAACAACTCTCTGATGCTTTCTACTATTGTCTCATCCCAGTAGTCTCCAATGCTGGCCATTTTGGGATGTTCTGTTGTTCCGATGTTAACTTTCTTTACCTTGATTGGCACAAAAATGACTTTGGATTATATGGGTGGTCCCTCCACATCTCTTTTGCATTCTACTTCTTCAATCTGAATATCGTGTGGGTCATCTTCGTCTGGTGCTTCCTCCTGTACATGGTAACATGACAGTAGTTGCTTGACTGTTTTCTTATTCCGCTGTTGTTCTTCTATGATAGCTTCTATTTCTGGTTCTTTGATGAATATTACTCCTCTTATCCATTTAAGGGATGTATCTATGTTGGGGTTCTCATGCTTGAATGAGAAAGTGACTGCGAAGTTCTGCTGCAATATTTGCCATGTTGTAGTTCCTTTGCGCAATTCCTCATCTGTGTACCGGTTCACTGGTATGCCTTCTAAAGTATGTATAAAGTGATGAGGCCATTCCTCAGGTGGTGTCATTTTCCATAGCATTCTACACGCCTCCAAGTGCTTCGATGGTGATCCGTGTCTAGCGTACTTCTGTTCTTTATTGTTTTTTGTTCTGTGCCGAACCTTATGCACAGTAATCGCTTAATTGATACCAGTCTATGATAGTCTCTTTGTGCACACCCCACCATCTTGTGGGTGTGGCCTTGAGTGCTAATTCAAGTGCTAGCAGTCGCTGGGTCTCTAACACTTCTTCTTCGTACTGTGTCAAGAATGTTTCCAAATCATTTATTCCATGGAAACTGGGTGGTTCTCTGATTTCTATGCCTATCCACCATACTGCATGGTCTATTCTTGCACATCTTCTCGTGGATACTTCATGTAGTCTTTGATTCCATTTTTCTAACCCGGTGTTTGAGTTTGTTGTGCATGAAGTAATGCTCTGCCAACAGAGTACCCCGTCTGCAGTTGGGTTTATGTAATCCTCATCGCGCGCAGTTGTTCTGTACAACTAGTTGATCTCCTCTAAGTCCAAACAAGTGGGTTCTATGAACCTCTTCCCTTCTCATGGATCTAGTGGTGCTATGACCCTGTAATCTCCAGATTCAAATGCCATTTTCCATGTTTTAAATTTAATTATGGCCTGGTTGTCAAACGCCCTATCCAGACTGAGTAGTGCCAGGTACAGTGTTGTGCCATCTACTATTTCGATGAATTCAAAGTATTATTTAGTGCACACTTCATCAAGATCTACTGTTACTCCTTTCAGTCTACCTATTGGTAGGACTCTGTGCTAGTTTGCTAGTTTTAATTGGACATTTGAATATCCCAATGTTGGCTCTCCCATGCATTTCCATGTCTTCTTTGGTAATACATTCACTTTGGATCCTTTATCTAGTATAATGTCTCCCATATCAAAATCCCCAATGTTAGCATTCAATCTAAATTCCCTACTTGTTCTTCTTTGGGTGTGTAGGTGATTGACAATTTTCGACTCTAGCTTTTGTTCCATCTCGCTGCTACATTTCTCTAGGATGTTTTGCAATATTTTCACAGATGAAGGATCACTTAGCACTTTTACACATGATAGCAAAAAGTCTTTGATAGTACTTACTTGTCCCTTGGATTGCATTTTGTTGGTATGATCCAATGATGGTGGAATTTCGTATTCTAGGGCTCCCTTGACTAGTTGCGTAGTTGAAGTAGATGTTGTGTCCAACTTCTAAAATTATTTTCTGGCTTCCATAAAATTCTCCTTTTCTTTAGGCACATCGAACTACTTTGTTGGTTCGGTGTTATTCTTTACCCATTGGTTCTGTGTTGGTTTCTGTCGGACTACGTTGTTTCCTATTTTTGTTCCTCCATGAGTGACTATATTGATGTTTCGTTCRTCATCCCTTGCTTCAGATGAAATCCATTGAACATTCTGATTGTTCTGGTTCTTCTTTTCCTAGATATTTACTAGTAGCATTGGAYATTCCTCTGTCTCATGATCTGATGCACGAAAATCCGTACAAGTCGCTAGCGACAGTGGAAATTCCCATGCATAATGTCCTGGTTGCTGACAATTTTGACATGTGACTGGTCCTCTTCCACATCCAAAAACTCCTCTGGCTCATCCTCCTCCTCAGTAGCCTGCTCTGTCACCTCTCGGCGTGTTATACTGTGGTGCCTAATTATACTGCATGGTATTATACTTGGGTTGTACCAGATTGTACTACGGCTGTGCATTATTGTAGGGTTGTTGCACAATATTATATTGCTGCTGCATAGTGTTGTATGGGGTTGGGGCTTGGTTGAACTAGGGCACTACTTTCCCAGTCATCATTTCATCCTGTACTCTATATGCATCTGATGTTCTTTCCCACATCAGCTCCATAGTTCTATAGTCTTTATCGTTGTGGCCCGCTGACTTGCAAAAGGTGCAATATGAACTCTTTGGGATTGTTTGGTATTTCTGCATCATCGTGCAATGGTAAGGGTTGTGACCGGGTTTCTTGCATATTTCATACCATGATCCTCCCTGTGGTAGTGGGTTTGGCATACCTATTTCCATATACTGTGAGAATGTTGGGCATTCGTTCTTGTGGTGTCCTTCCATTTTGCATGTGGTGCAGAAAATGACTTCTCGTTTGTCCTTGTTCTTATTCTGGTTCAACTGAAATGTTAGATTCTTCAAATCCTCCTTCAATTCCTCAATCGCTGGGTCCATCTACTAGTACTGGTTCTCTTCTAGTTGTAAGGCTACTTGTAGAGCCTCTACCTGTGTCTGAAACTTCTGCTGTCGTAAGGGATATTTTAGATGTTGGAGTAGTGTGCTGACAAACGGGAGCCGGTGTTGCATCTTGGTCATAAGGTATTTTAGTTTTCCTTTTAGTCACTTGAATCTCTGATCAATCTCCCATACAGACTCTCCTGGTTTCTGTCTTATCTCGATCATCTTTTTCATGTACTGATCCTCTGATCTCGACTTCTGGAACTCATTAATCAGTAGCTTCTTAATGTCTTTCAATCTCCTCGTCGTCCTAGCWGAACTGTTTGTGTGTAGACTCATGTACCAGTCTAGTGCGCAATTTCTTAGCGTGATCGCTAACTGCATGAGTTTGGTATCTTCATCAGTGATCTGTTTTGCCTCCCATATCTTTGCACAAATGATCTGTTTTGCCTCCCATATCAGTGATCTGTTTTGCTTCTCAGGATCTTCTATTGCTTCTCCTCGAAACTATGGTAATCTTATAGTGGGATCGTGTCCTTCCATTCTAAATAATGAACTGCTATCTTCACCGCATGGTGTAGATACTTGACTAATATTACCTAAACTGGCTCCTCTAGTTGTTTCTCCTATGGTAGTTGTACTTCTTGTTGTCGAACTTCCTCCGAACTTCGGTTGTCTAAATGGTGGTGTTCTCTTTGGTGTATTAGTCGCACACGGGTTTTTGGGTTCCACACTGACATTAATATGGATAGGATGGATGCCTTCTCCTCCCATTCTTGGGCCTCTTGTTTTCGTCTCATAAGTTTCTCATAGGATTTCCTCAATCTGCTCCATAGCCCGGAGATCCTCTACCTCTTCCTCATCACTCGCCAAGCCTTCCCTCGCGGCTACGACTCTCTTCTTGGTATTCACCTTATATTGGTAGGGTACTCCGCTACACATCATTCCTAATGATGCCAAGATCCACTTGAGTTGGTCGTCATCCATCAAGATCGGGTCCAAGAGTTCCTCCTCCTTCTTTCCTTTATCCTCACCTTCTTCCATTTATCCTCTCTCTGTCGGTGCTCCCCCCTTTACCCCCTTGCATGCAGGGAAGTATAACTGTCTGATTCCATTATCATTACACCTTTGTTATATAGCAATATTTTAATAGAAGTATACAGTGATGGAATGTACCTTCCTCGAGGTCCACATAGAAATTATTGCTTTGTTGTGCTGTATGACTTTGCTATGTCGATTGCAAACTCTGTTATGAAGCCTATCACAATACTGTCAAGCCAAAAGTCAACTACACGGGTGAATTTTTTGTTCACCTACTGTAACTGCTCAACCAATACTGGGGTCCAATATAACTGTCAGATCCGATTCGTCACATGGTTATATTTCAACCTTAGTATCCACTCTTGTAGTAGGTGGGGAAAATCATAGAAAAAGACTTTGTGTAAATCTGTAAACACATATTTATCCAAATATTTGCAAGGTGTGATGCTAGGGTTTCTATTGTCATTTTGGGCAAACTCTAGCTCTTTGGTTCTCAACCAACCTTTGATTTATGCTTTCGTGGGGTTCCAAGGTCTCAACATTCTATTCTAATGGCTCATTGTTATTTTGTTTCGCTCATTCATTTCTCATTCACTCTATCTTGCCTACTCAGTCCTCTCTTGTTCCTCTTAACATGACAATGAAACCATTTTTTAATTCTTTAACTGCTCTCTTCTACTATCTGAGTTATTGACCCAGGGTTCACATCTTTTAGGTTACCAACAAAGCCTCTAAAACTATCGACCCTTCTGGTAAACCAGAAGGCAACACAATACATAGAATGCACTGCGCAGTCTCACCCGAGATAGATTTAAATGGGTGGCTGTAAGACTCAGGTGTTTGCAGCCTAGGATTGAGTATGAGATAGGGGTTTATTAACTAGATCCATGCACTAAAAACTATGAAGGTAATCTACCTATTCCTCATGGGTACCTATTTCCATTACACAGGTTACTTCCCGAGCAACATATTCATGTTCCATAAAAATAAATTAACTCATTTATTAAGCATAACAATAAGCTACTAAAAGAAAGTAAATAGATGCATACATTCATCACATTACACAACTATTAACGTGGTTCACCCCCTCCTGGCAGGGATGATTTTAGGGGCTAAATTTCCCTCATGGGCTAATTTTCTATGGTTTTTCCAAAAACAAGATTCGTTATCTTAAAAATGTTTTGCCCAAATTCTATAGGATAAAATTATTTTACCTTACAAATCGCCAAAATTTTATAAAAACTATATAAAATACTTAGAAATTTGAATATTTTTACAAAAATATCGCCAAACATTTATAGTTAACATATGAAGGATTAGTAAGATTTGCCAAAGTTTCTACATTTTAAAACAAATTTCCATCCTTAAAATCATCCCTACCTCCTAGGCTACACCCACAAAGATTTGTCTCTTGGCACTTTTATTATGTCAGTTCTGCATTTCCGGCGCCACGCACTTACAATTCCCCTCTTATGGGTAAGATCTATATGAGGCGAACTAGATTGCACCAGGCTCTACAGCCTGTGAACTGAACCTTAGATCTACCTTCTCTCCTCCATTCTAGCTCAACAACTTACAAAAATGGTACATAACAGTATTGCCTAATGCCTCCATTCATGTATTACTCTAATGGAATGGTATCAGAACTCAAATCCTTACAAAATAGTACACTTACTGTAAAAATGCCAACCTAATATATAAAACTCAATCAACCAACAACCTCTATATGATACCTGCATATCTATATTTATACATTTCGGGCTCTTCATCCTTCTTACCGAAAATTACCAAAACCCTAACCCTACCGACATTAGGTCTTCCTCCCATGCACACGTGTTTTTCTTCCTCCAGCTGTCACTTTCCTTGTGCATGCTTTCTTGCATGCGTGTGTGTTGTTCTTTCTCCAGCTGTTACTTCTATTTCTGCACACTTTCTTTCCCACGATCGTCCTCCTTTCTACTTTGGCCTAGTGCCAACAACTTGACATCCTTTTCTTCTGAACTTAACTGCAGTGAGGTGAATTCAAACCTCGTTCTTCCTTCGAGCTCTTCAAAGTCTCTCTGCCTTATGAGCTTAAATTCTACTGAAAACCTGAGGATCCCAAGGATTGTTTGCATGCATGCCTTGTGGCACTCTCAACAACCTCTAGTTGTTGAAATTCTCAATTTTGTGCACCCCTTATGACATAATTCCCTCAACCACTCGCTAGGTTGTAAAAGTCTAAGACTTCAGGCTGACCTGCGCACACCTTGCACATCTCTGTGTTGTATTTGTTCTTCTGCGGGTATAAGAACAATAATATCTCTCCTGAGCTTTCTTTCTGATATGAAACTCAGAGTCTCTTCAATGCACTCCTTGCGGACCGTCACTACACTCCTTGCAGGAATTCTCAGGAAGAGAAACAATTGAAACTTATACTTCTCCTTCTCACAAACTTCATACATTCAACATGAAATCATACATACACACACAACATTGAAACAAATGCATAACAAAGGATATAAGAAAAATTTAAACATACCATTCAATAGATGTAAACATAATTCATAAAAACCATGAATTTCGATCAAAGCCTCCTCATATATTAATCCAAGTGCATATGTACATGGGTCTAATAGCAACCACTATCATCTCATAAAATATTCTACAATCTATCTTCTTTCCTGTTCTCTTATTCTCTCTCTCTTCCTCTCTTACAATTACAATAATAATGCTACAATACATGCGAGGGAGCTTCCTTAGAGTTTTCCCTCCTACATTACAAGATATATTATCAGAATTAAAATCTACAACTACCTTACATTTATTACAATAAATGCCTCCTTTAAACGATAGATGAGAGAACCTGCTCACGATATGTATTACAACTCAAAACATAAATGCAAATGCATCCCTTCAATATATTTCATTAATTTTTTATCTTTCAAACTCAAAACATTCTCAAAATGTGCGTTGGTGCGTTTCCAACTATCTTCCGCTTGCACCTACTCGTGATGCTCTTGCATCATACTCCATTGAATGAAAATTCATGGACCCTTGTTCATGAGCTCCTACATGGTCTGTCCATGTTTTTGGATCACTGCTTCGCTTTCCCAACTGGCATCTTGAATCGGGCATCCCTTCCATTTTATCAAATAATCAAAATATTTCTTCCTTCAGGTCTTCTTTCTAATTCTCTGATCAATTATCCTTTCCATCTGCGGCTTTTCAGCTATAGGCATCTATTTAACCCATTGAATTTCTTTCTGATTCTCTACTCCATCTGGTTCATCTTCTCTGTAAGGGTACATATATGTTATGTTGAATATGGGTGATATGGCCACACCATCTGGAAATTTGATCTCATAATCATTTTCTTCAAATTTCCTTATGATTTTACACGGTCCTATATTTTTCATCTTCATATTATTATATGTTCCCCTTGGGAATATTTCTTTCCTCAGTTGATCTAAGACCAAATCTCCCACTTCAAATTGGCGTTCCCTTCTATTCGGATCTTCTCTATGCTTGTATTCTTGATTGGAATTCTTTAACCACTCTTTGACTTTGCTGTGGAGCTCTTGCATCTCTGCTGCAAAATATTCTGCTCCTTCACTTCTAAAATCACATTGCTCTAATTCCCTCAACCCAGACACTCCTCTCAACTACATTCCATACATTATATGGAATGGTCTTTGTCCTGTGATCCTATTAGGTGAGTCATTATATGCAAATTCTTCTTCTGGCAGAATCTGATCCCACTAACTATGATGTTCAACAACTAAACTTCTCAATAAGTCCCCCAAAATCTGATTCACTACCTCAGTCTGCCCATCTGTCTAAGGGTGATATGATGAACTAAAAGATAAATCTATTCCCAGCCTCTTCCATAGTGTCCTCCAGAAATGACCAAAAAATTTGGTATCCCAGTCTAAAACAATACTCTTAGGTAAGCCATGAAGTTGAACAACTTCTTTGAAAAATAGGTTTGCAATGTGTGTTGCATCACTAGTTTTCTGACATAGAATAAAATGTGCCATTTTTTAGAATCTTTTGACTACCACGAATATGGAATCACAACCTCTTTTTTTCCTCAGTAGTCCTAACACAAAATCCATTCTTACCGCATCCCATGGCCTCTCCGGTACTGGAAATGGTTGATACAATCCTGTATTATGTCTTTTCCCTTTTGCATGCTGGCAAATTCTACATTTGTTGACAAACTTCTTGACATATTTCCTCATCCCTAGCCAATAATATAGATTTCTCATTTGTGCAAACCTTTCTTCATGGCCAAAATTTCCATCCAATCCCCCACTATGCTTTTCCTTTAGAAGATTCTCTCTCATAGAACCCTTCAGAATACACAACTGATTCCCTTTGAACAATAATCCATCCTGGATTAAGTATTCAATCCATTGGCTTCTGTCTCTCAGAAAAAGATTCTCACATGCTTCATAAGCTTCCCTGAAATCTGAATCATCTTTGTATATATCCTTAAGTCTATCAAAACCTAAGGTCTTCACACGAAACTCCTGCATAACCAAACATTTCCTACTCAATGCATCAACAACCTTGTTAGCAGTTCCAGAAATGTGCTTTATAACAAAATTAAAGTTTTGCATATATTCAACCCATTTTGCATGTTTTTGGTTCCATTTTTCTTGTTTGGTTATGAATTGTAAAGCATGATTATCACTATACAAAACAAACTCCTTTGGAACCAAGTAATGCCTCCATTTCTTCAGTGCTTGTATGATTGCATAAAACTCTTTATCATACATGGAATAATTATTTTTGGCATCATTCAACTTCTCACTGAAGTATGCAATCGGTCTATTGTCTTGGCTTAAGACTGCTCCAATTGTGAATCCACTTGTGTCACATCTGACCTGGAATGTTTTGCTAAAATCTGGTAGAACCAGAACTGGCTGATCGATTATCCTCTCCTTTAACAACTTCAAAATTTTCTCTACTTCCTCTGTCTAATCGAAAGATTTGTGTTTTTTCTTGACTGTGTCCATCATTGGTGTATAAATTCCACTAAAATGTCTGATGAAATTCCTGTAAAAAATGTCTAATCCATGGAAGCTTATGACTTCAAATATGTTCTTTGGTGACGACCAATCACTAATTGCTTTTACCTTCTCAGGATCCATCTTCAACGCATTCGAAGAGATTACAAAACCCAAATAAATGAGTTATGTCTTCATGAAAGATGTCTTCTTCAGATTTATCAACAACTTCTCTTGCTGCAACCTTCTCATCACTAGAGTTAGGTGTCTCAAGTGTTCTTCCTCAGTCCTACTGAAGATCAGTATATCATCAAGATATACAATTAAAAATTTACCAATGAAATATTTTAAGACTTCGTTCATCAACCTCATGAAATTACTTGGCACATTCGTCAAACCAAACGACATGAAAATCCATTCATACAACCCTTCATTCGTCTTGAATGTTGTTTTCCATTCATCACCTTCCCTCATTCTAATTTGATGATATCTGCTTTTCAAATCAATTTTTGAAAAAAACTTTTCTCCACTCAAGCAATCCATCAAGTCATCCATCCTGGGTAAAGGAAATCTATACCTGATGGTGATTTTGTTTATCTCCCTTGAGTCCGTACACATCCTCCATACACCATGTTTCTTTGGACTTAGAACTGTTAGTACAATGCATGGACTCAAGCTTTCCTTGATTAACCCTTTGTCCATCAAATCCTAGACTTGCTTCTTGACCTCTTCATTCTTCTACGGTGTCAATCAATACTCTGCTTTATTTGGTAAAATCACCCCTGGTATAAGTTCAATGTGATGTCTTATGCTCCTGACGGGTGGCAATGAACAAGGTAAATCGTCCACTACTATATCAGCGAAATTCCCCAGCAGTTCCCGAACTTCCTCCAGTAGATCATCTATTGAAGTATTCGTCAAAATGACTCTAGGTTTTATTACCACAACAAATTGCATGCCTTCATATTTCTTGAATTCATCAAGAAGCTCCTTCCCACTCATGAGAAGTATAGTGTTGCTTGTCTCTTCTTTCACCTTATTGTCTTCAATTGGCAATAACATATGTGTCCTACCATTCTTCTCTAAGGTGTACGTATTCCTTCTCCCATCATGAACAAAATTTATTTCATATTACCACGGTCTCCCTGAAAAACGATAACAGACATCCATGGGAATAACATCACATAGGATTTCATCTCTGTAACCCCCTATCTTAAATTCAACTAAACATTGTTCAGTGACTATTACCTGATGTCCTTTTTGCAAGAACGAGACTTTGTATGGGATCAGATGTGCAACTGTTTCCAATTCTAGCTTCTCCGCCATCTTTGTGGATATTGGGTTATCTTTGCTTCCACTGTCAATGATCACCTTGCATACCCTATCCTTGGTCTTACAAGTAGTTCTAAACAAACTGTTTCTCTGGAATGGATTCTCCGCCTCTTTCTCTGGCTTCAAGAGAATTTTCCACATCATTAGGGATCTTCAACCTTATGCATCTTCCATCTCAACATTTTGTCTCTATTCTTCTAAAATGTGAGCTTCACCTCCTCCATCTCTTTTCCTATCAGGACATTCAAAAGATTTGTGTCTGATATTTCCATAGACAAAACATTTTATATCATCTCCTCTTCCTCTTCCTGTTCCTCTTGCTCATGGAAAAGTGTTCATGTTGGCATATTGTCTCCCCTGTGAACTTCCTCCTCTTTCAGGGTAGTTATGAGGCTTTTTTTCTTTATCTTTTGGCTTCTGTACTCTATCCTGGGAAACTACTTTGCCTCTGCTCTGACTTCTACCTCTGCCTCTTTGACTTTGCTTCTGGGCCAATTTTTCTTCTGCCTTCAGAGTGATCTGATAAGAATCTTCTACATTTCTAATTGTCACCATGCTCATTTCATATTGGATGTCATATCTCATAACATTCATGTATTTGGCAAATTTTCATCATCACTCTCGCAATGACCTGCTCTGATGTTAAGTCTATAAAATTTCTCAGTGTACTCCTTTACTGTCATCCCTTTCTGTCTCAAATTCTTCATTCTTCGAAATAGATTGATTTGATAGTCTCTGGGTATAAATTTGGAATTCATCTTGGCGACCATCCTGTCCCATATTTTGATTCTTTGCTTGCCTTTGCAATGCCTATCAGCCTGTAGTTCATCCCACCAAAGTGATACATGCCCTTTAAGTCTAGTGACATGTTTAACTTTCTTATAATCCTCGACATCCTCATAGTAGAAGTATCTATCTAGAGCTCTAAACCAATCTAGTAGCTCCTCAACATCTAATTTTCCTTCATACATCGGAATGTCCATCTTTTCTCTGGAACCTATCCTTGCAACATCTCTAAATAGACATTCTTTTGTAGCATCTTCAGCTGCAACTTCTTCTTCATCGGTTCTTGCTTCATTCTCATTTTCGGATTCACTGACATCTCCAACATCGGCTATCCATTTCTATGTTGTCTCCATAACATCTAATCGGGCACGAAGTTATCTCATTTTCATGTCCACGGCTGGATCGGGMATTAGTCTGTATTGACGTCTTCTGGGCGGCATTGTTTATATCTGTTCCATGCATAATTTTAAATGACAACTTGTCTTCTGTCTTATCTCACTTACATAAAACAATGATTGTAAGCTAAGCTCTGATACCACCTGGTGCAAAACCCCTACCTCAGCAGGGATATGCTGACCTCCCAGCCTTTGGATATTCACACTCCTTGAGCCAAAGTGACTCTCTTAGTTCCCACTGGAACCTTCAAAACATACGACCACGGGTCCTCCTAAAAAAAACCCCACATGCGCGAATCCAGCACTAGGCGCAAGTCTTTTCTCCCACGTGACCATGACGCTATGACTGCGGGCCAGACAACAAGGAATTTCGCAAGTCGCGATTTTAAGAGTTTGGTGTGGAACAATCCTAACACTCCACAACCCTGAAACCTTGAATCTCGATATGGGGTCTCTCCTCAGGTTAGATATAACGATCTTGGGCCTTCTTTGATTGACGGTCACGATCGCTTCACGACTTCGAGATTCGGGAGATCGGGACTACTGTGCAAAACAAACCCGATGCTCCAACTCCCGATTCTCGAAAATACATCTAAGCTAGATATATGGCTCTGGTCCTCCACTGACCAATGGTCTAGTTTGAATCAACAATCTCATTTCGTGGATCTTGGAGAGTCTTTACCCCTATTCTCTTGTTAACAGAAACCCAAAAATCCTGAGACCAACAACTCACGTTGACTCAGATCTAACGGATGATGTTTCTTCTTGCTTGGTGAGTGTTTGAAGATTATCAACCTTATCTCCTCCACTAATCCACTGGATCTATCAGTCAACGGAATATCGACGTTCTCCCTTTGAAATTTTCCACTGTCCGTTTCAATTCCTTAATGGCTCCTTACCAAAGAACTTGATGTCCTTTTCTTCTGAACTTAACTCCGGTGAGGTGACTTCAAACCTTGTTCTTCCTTCAAACTCTTCGAAGTCTCTCTCCCATATGAGCTTGACTTCTACTGCAAATTTGAGGATCCCAAGGATTCTTTGCGGGCACACCTTGCGGCACTCTCAACAACCTCTAGTTGTTAAAATTCTCAATTTTGTGCACCCCTTGCGACAAAAATCCCTCAACCACTCACTAGGTTGTAAAAGTCTAAGACTTCAGGCTGACCTGCGCACACCTTGTATGGATCTATGTTGTATTTGTGCTTTTGCAGGTATAATAACAACGGTATCTCTCTTGAGCTTCCTTTCTAAGATGAAATTCAGAGTCTCGTCAATGCACTCCTTGCAGACCTTCACTGCACTCCTTGCGAGAATTCTCAAGAAAAGAAATAATTGAAACTTATACGGCTCCTTCTCACAGACTTCATACATTCAACATGAAATCATACATACACACGCAACATTGAAACAAATGCATAACAGAGCATATATGAAAACTTTAAACGTACCATTCAATAGATGTAAAAAAAATTCATAAAAACCATGAATTTGGATCAAAGCCTTCTCATATATTAATCCAAGTGCATCTATGCATGGGTCCAATTGCAACCACTATCGACTCATAAAATCTTCTACAATCTATATTCTTCCCTGTTCTCCTATTCTCTTGCTCTTCCACTCTTACAATTACAATAATCATACTACAATACATGTGAGGGGAGCTTCCTTAGAGTTTTCCCTCTTACATTACAAGATATCTTATTAGAATTAAAAGCTACAACTACCTTACATTTATTACAATAAATGCCTCCTTTAAACGATAGATGAGAGCAACTTCTCACAATATGTATTACAACTCAAAACATAAATGCGAATGCATCCCTTCAAGATATTTCATTAGTGTTTTATCTTTCAAATTCAAAACATTCTCAAAATGTACGTTGGTGCGTTTCCAGCTGTCTTCCACTTGCACCTACTCACGATGCTCCTGCATCAATGTAGATAACTGTAGTGCCCTTCAGGGTGGTTTTATAACCATAGATGAAAATTCTAAATGGTGAACATACTCTGAAAAAAGGCAAGGATGCCTGTAAGAAGGGTCGATGACTTGTAGGAATTGATGGCCTAACAAATTTAGAGGTCTTTGGCTAGTATAAAAAAACTGCAATAGTCGCATAGTAAGACCCACTGTAACATGATATTTTGTTGAAGTCGAATGTTATGGGGTCAACAAAATCAAAGAGAGATAGTGGTTCTCTCTGTGTCATCCGATACACCTCATTGTAAATGTAATGAGATTCAAGACATTGTCACCCTTCTAGAAACTATGCTGATGCCGACAGAAAGGGAGATGTGACTCCAAGAAGCAAAGGGATTCATGAAATCCACTGATATAATATCAAGAACTGATAGGGGACATGAACAAAGTCAAGATGCGGTGAGACTCGAGACTACCCTTGGTTGGGGGTATGTGTGAAAGATGAGTGGCAGTAACCAAAAACTGTATCTAGTGTCAGGGGGACAACTAGATATGAGGATAAATTGTGTCAAAATCTTGATAAAGTGGACAAAATTAGAGATCAGGGGTACATGGACATTGGGATACTTAGGTTTTATGAATGATGCCAAAATGAGAAAAGGATATTGGATGCCCCAACCAAGGGAGAAATCAGTTGTGTTGCAGGGAAAATAAGGTCATCAAGGGTGATGAAAAAAAGCTAAGTAAATGATGGAAACGAAGGCTTTTTACAATTACCAAATAAAATAAAGAATAAATTGGTATGAGTGTATAGATATAGAAATGGGTGCCCCAGTGAGAAATGTCTTGGCTTGTGAGGGCACAAGTTGTGAAGATAATGGGTGGAGGATGTGGGCCCCATGGGTGGGTTTCTGTATGAGTTAAATGAATGGATGGAAATATGAAGATGGGAAAATTGATTGTGGATGAAATGGAAGGTTAATGATACTGCAGAGGTGTAGTTAGATAGAACTGAGATGAGATAGACTTGGAGTCCATTGGGAAAGCTAGCAACATGATGAGAAGAAATATGTGGCTCATTATCGGGAGTGAATAAGACTATCGGGACTCCCATCCCTAGGGGGTGAAAGAAACATGAGTTTCAAAGTACCAAGGGGAACTATGAATGGGACAACTCATGTGGGGGTGAGTGCTACTTGGTGACAGTACCAAAATGTAACAGAGGTGAAAGTACTGCAGAGCCATATGTAGGGACCCTAAAGGTGAACATTGGAGGGTGTGACTGGGAGATTCAATTGGTATTCAGAGGGAATGATTACATGTTAGTTTCAAACATATACATGAAGGGGTTGTGCTTCTTGTGATGAACAAGTACCTGCACACATTAAAACCAAATACCTGACGTGAACAATATCTGGTGATAAATAACATATAACAATTATTTGATACTTTTGAATATGAGCATGCGTACTTGGACATGATGTGATTAAATTATTCCCTCAAGGACAAGTTAAGATTGTGACCCGGGGAATGTGATTGTGTACATGGTGGAACCCTGATCCCGTGGCTGAAGGAGGATCAAAAATCAAGTCTTTGGGCTCCTGTAACTGAGTGTGGAAGTTTGGAAAAAGGGACTATATATGGTTGTTGGGCCCACAATGCCACCTCATTTGTACCTATCGTGATAGTGAATTGATGAGAGTATTTGGAGGATTTTCAGAGATTACAAGATCTCAAGCCGACCGATCTAGGATTTGTGAGAGTCAGGTTAGTGGTCCCATCCTCCTGCATAGTATTAATTTCCTATTTCTTGGGTTAGGGGTTGTACGGATGGTCGTACAAGGGTAAGTTTAGGGTGGTCGCACAAATGCAGGAGAAGGAAGAATACCCATGCTCAGATGCACAGGTATAATTCCCTCTCCCGTGCACAATGTGTAGCTGTGATTGACACAACCATGCATAGGGGTGTGTGGGAGGGAAAAATAGGTGTGCATGAGATGCGCGCCTCTTGGAATTACAACTGTGCACTGTGCGCATCCTGTAGAGAACAAACGTGCATGTGTGCACACCGGCTGGCATGACAAATGTGCATTGATGCACAACTGTTTCTCCAAAAAATKCACATAAATCTGCGGTTGTGCAAAGAACATGTGCGCATATGTGTTCACTTGTGGGAGGGAAAGCCACGCACTGGAGGTGAAGCTAAGGGTGGTTGAAAATTTGAATTTTTTTATATTGTTTATGAATGATGAGGGYTGACCAAGTGTTTCTATGTGGGTGCAGGTGATTAGCTTGTGAGAGGAGAGTCATCATGCCATTCCATTGGAGGGAGCGAGACTAGGAGCACCTATGAGAGGCAGTGAGAGATGAACCAAGCATTCAGAGACAATTGGAAGCCTATGGGATGCTCAAGTTCTTTGATTTCCCTCTGATACGATCACAGGATTTCATGCTTCAGTATATGATATTTATGTGGAGTGTTGATCTACAGTGCTTTATTTTGAGGGGACAAAAAATGACACTCTTATTTTTTGAGGATGTATACTTTTTGACGTGGCTCCTCTTCCAAGGAATGACCCTGCCTACTAACCCCCAGCTGTCAGGGGATGTGAGATTGATAGATATGGCATGACACAACTGTTCGGGGCTGAACTCGATGTCAGGTTTGGTTGTCCGTATTGAGGCGATGGATGAGCTCATGTCTCAATGCATTTCTACCATGTTTGTGAGGATCTATGGATCCTTGGATACTCATCGAATCACAAGTGGTCAGCTGAGGATTGTAGAAAGGGTATTAGATGGGGAATTTTTTGCTTGGGGGTTGATGTTGCACTCCAAGATGATGGGGTAGGTTCCCCGGTGTCGAACCATCGACTCTAGTGATTTTGCATTTGGGTCCATCCTGGTGTCATGGTTTCTAGACAGGGTGCCCATGTTGCAACCGAGGATTTTGTTGTCGCCTGTAGGGCTATAGGAGCCATGATAGATATTTAGGGCCCAGATTTTGGTGTGTCACGGAGGGGGAAAGGGTGGCCAATACTTTATGACCACAGTGGCATTTCTGTGGCATCATATGCCACAGGTGATACTCCGGTATCCATATGGTCAGATGGACTACTGGCACGACCCAGACATGGTGTTGCCACCTGGAGAGGTCTGGGAGAAGAGAGGTATGTTTTTGCATTTATGTTTTGTGATTTTGATAGTGTAGCATATGATTATGTCATATATGTGGGGCCCCAAGTCCATGAGGCTGAGATGGTTGGGGAGCTGGTGCACCATGGGCCAATGCGACCGTCGTGAGCAGATTCATGGGTAGGAGAAAAATGCAGGAGAGATGATGTTGGTGCTGAGACAACACATGAGCTGAGGGTGGGCCAGAGGTGCATATTTAATGATGCACGTGCTGGACCATCGCATGAGCCGCAGGTAGAGGCTCGAGTAGGGATGGAGGACTTTCGTCGCCGGTTCAAGGAGGTTCTTCAGGGTGTGCCGGAGGGCATGTGGGCCCACATATAAGATGAGAGGGGCATCGAGAAGTGTGTGGGTGTATCGACATAGTGGCAGACCTTGATCCATCGGGAAGCTATAGCGCGAAAAATGATGACTAGTCGAATGCCCCTTGGACCAAGAAGACCCCCAGCTGGTGGGGTGCCTCCATTTGACAAGGGACTTGGGGGGGGAGCTCTGGGGGCACTATGAGTGCCAGTTTTGTTTTTGGTATTTATATAGGCTTGCGAGCCCATTTTGTACAGGGTAGTTGATACCCATTTTGTATAGGGTAGGGGGTACCCATTTTGTACCTATAAGGGTGAGGGGACTCACTAGTCTACGGGCGATGTATATTTTGTACTTTTGTAAACATTGATGACACTTCAGAGGATATATATATATATATATATATATATATACACATGTTTTGTCTCTTTGTAATGTTTATATGTGTTGATGTTTTTGATGGTTTATAATGTCTAATCTATATGCTGTGACTTATGTTTGATGATTTATGTATATGTAATGATGTATTGATGTGATAAATGCCAATCTAACACTAGGTTAGCCATATTATCTATTATTTGATTAAATTATCATGAAATATGTGTAAATGTAATTGAATCAAAATTTCAAGATAAGAGTCTAACTTGTAGCTATTTGCGAAAGAGGTAAGGATCACGGACACAGTATAGATTGTTGAGATAGAGGATGACAAGATGGGAATGTAATAAAACTCTAAGGTGACGAATGTGGCAGTGATTGGCCTCAGTGAGGAGACCAATTACGATGGCGTATTGTTATCCCCGATATCTAGGGATAACTAGGAGATCATGTCTCGAGGCCCACATGGTCCTAGACATGGAGTACTGAGAGCAGGAGTGACTTGAGCATGGCCCGAAGGGCCCATCTTTCTTCTTCTCAGCCAGACTTGTCCTGTCAGCAGTAGAAGCATCCATCACCACCAGCTTGGGCTTGCATCGGAGAGGAATCTTGCTCTATGAGGTAATTGGTCCGAGGTATCATGGTATGTGTCATATTTGATTGTTATAACCTTATTATGTATGCATTAGGTTCCTTTCATTTCTGATGACTTCTTGGATCTTACACTAATCCACTTGACCACTGTTGGGGTGATTGATGGGGTAACTTAG
>JASDQU010682436.1:0-29105 GCA_032191745.1 Picea mariana | reverse complement strand
TGCCGTGAGATAATCCCCTAATGATAAAACAAATATATGATGCCATTTGGTCTTATGTTTGTTGATAGTACGTTGTAGCATGGTTTTGAGGACTTTGTTGACAACCTCGACCTGTTCGTTGGAATGAGGGTAGTATGGGGAGGAAAAATCATTGGAGAATCCTACATTTGAGGATATTTCTATGAAGATTTCATTTTAAAAGTGTCTACCATGATTGGATACTAACTATAGTGGAATTCTGAAAGGGGAAATTACGTGGTTGAAGAAAAAACACGTTGTTGTGTCAGCGATATTGTTGAAGGTAGGCATGGATTTGGCCCATTTGGTAAATTAATATACTGCCACAACGGTGTACTTGTTTCCATTACTATATGGAGGATTACAAGTCATAAAGTCTATGCCCCATTTGTAGAAGGGGCCGACAGTGATGACTGGGTGTAAAAGAGCTTGTGGCTCTCGTGCTTTGTTTGCATAGAGATGACATTTGTCACATTTCTTGACAGCATGGATGCAGTCATGAAACATTGTGGGCCAGAAGTATCCTTCTCGAATGATTTTTTTAGTAGTGGACATACCTGAGAGGTGGCCACTGCAAGCGCCGCTATGGAAATCGTTCAAGAATCTCTCTGCTTTGTCGATGGTAAGACATCGATGGAGTATGGTGTTGACCCCACGACAGTACAAGATGGAACCAATGAGGAGGTATTGAGGGGCCTGATTGAAAATGTGCCGATGATAATCTAGAGAGAGATGAGACCCAAAATTATGTGTCCAAAGGTAGACTAGAAGGTCGTCATACCAGAGGTCATCTGAGGGGATGAAGAAGAGGTGTTCATCGAGAAAATCCGTATTAAAGGGTGAAGCTTTAGCATCTGAGGGAAACGTCGTAATAAGTTCAGCCAGAACCAATACTTTCTTGGTTTTGGGAGTTGAGAACTCTAGGTCATATTCCTAAAAAATGATGATCCATCAGGAAAATTTTCCATTAATTTTTCGTCGAATAAGCAAGTATTGCCTGGGGTTAGAATCTGCTATGAATTTGGTAGTGCGAAGTAGGATATAGTGACACAGTTTCTGAACTGTGAGGACAAATGTGAGGGCTAGTTTCTCATCATGATTGTATTTTAGGGGTGGTCCTGATAGATTTTTACTGATGTAGTAAATGACATGTTCTCTTCCAGCATCTCCTAGTTGGACGAGGACTCCTATTACTAGGACAATTGAGGAAGATAAGTAGAGGATGTAGTCACGATCATAGTCTAGAGGACTAATCAAAGGGGCATTAGATAACACCGCTTTTAAATCATAAAAAGCAGTTTGAGAATGTTCATCCCATCGAAATGGGATATCATGATGCAGTAAGTGAAGGAAACCATGCACGCGAGTGGCATAATTTGGGACAAAGAGATGTAAAAAGTTGGCTTTTCCTTTTAGGTTCTATAGTTGGCGCAAATTCCTAGGTGGTGGAATTTATGTGATAGCTTGGACCTTGAGTGGGTCCACTGTGATGTCATGTTGGGAGACAATGAACCCAAGAAGGCATCCTATGGTGACGCAAAATACACACTTGAGGGGGTTCAAGCGGATATTGTACTAGTGACATCATTGAAAGACGATGCATAAATCATCTAAATGTTAAGTTTTTTTCCTGGATCGAGTAGTGATGTAATCTAAGTAAGAGACGATGATGAAAGCAAGATCATGGAAAAAATAATTCATGGCCCGTTGAAATGTAGCGCCTGTGTTTTTTATTCCAAAAGGCATGACACGATAAGAAAAAGTACCCTATGGGGTAGTAGAAAAGGTTTTATACTGATCTGCTGGATGGGTTTGGATTTGATTATAGTTGGAGAACCCATCCATGAAGGAAAATTCCTCGTGGCCAACATAGTCATCGATAATTTGGTCAATGAAAGGGGTTGGAAAGTTGTCTTTGGGACAAGCATGGTTGAGATCACGAAATTTGGTGTAGACATGAATAATGCCCTGTTTGTTGTTAACGAAGATGGGGTTGGAAACCCATGAGGTATACACAATGGGGTAAATGAACCTTGCGGTGTGTAACTTGTCAATTTCAACTTAATTTGATAGATGTAACTTTGGAGGGGTGAAGTCGACGTTTCTTTTGACGGACTAGGGTGACATCTATCCATGTGTTGATGCAATGTTTGAATATAGAAGGATAGAGGCCCAGAATCTCTGCATATGACCAGGAAAAAATATCCCGGTATTCTTGAAAGAGAGCTTTGTAAGCTGTAAGTTAATCAAGGGAGCATGTGATGCCAATAGTGATTTCTTCTTGGATTCCCAGTTTGATGGAAATGTCTGTTGAGCTCCCATTTTGTCACTCACGATACATCTCTTTTGACCATTTACACCCCTACCTAGGCATTGAAATACAACTTATTACCTCCCATTACTACCTATTCACTTGCCTAAAGATCTTGATTACAACATGAGGTAAAAGTTGTTCATTTCGATAATTTCTAAAGTTCTTGATAAATTAATTAGGATCTTTTATCTATTTGTTTACCAATGATAAAAGACACTTACCTTTTCAATGAAACAACTGTTCCAACACTATTATTTTCTTTCCAGTACCTACGTAGGCATTCTGATACCTAAGGTTGTAGCTTCTCCTAGCTGCGTGCACCCAGGATGGAGTTAGAAACATGGGTATTGTTCTTATGGTTAATGTAATGGTTGTTGACCGTTCTGTTGTGCCCAACAGTCTTCTATTTACACAGGGATTGACCCATGAACAAATCTTCTAGAGTAGCACCAGATCGGGGTATGAACTCAACACAAGACGATATCTGAGATGGTTGTAACAATTTCCTGAGATAGAGGAAATCGTGGTTAGTAAGATCCTCTAGTTTTGTTAAGTCATTTTTGGCCCTGAGTTCCCAAGAACTGGGGAAAGCAATGTAATCTGATATACTCAAAACTAGATATATATGAGGGGGTTTTCTCTGTGTAATTTTTATGCTATACATACTCTTTGCAAAAGTTAATGAAAAACTGTGTTATCCATTTCTTGTGTTGATATTATGATGGATGTGTTGTGAGTAAAGTAAGAGTTTATGTGTGATATTAATTAGGTTTTGATTTTTCCTTGTTCATAAGCGTGGTAAGTTACTGAATAATTTTCACTCACTACTTGGGAAGGCATGGGCCCACCTCCCCTGGTAAGTTGATTTATCTGTATATTACCTGTTTTTATTTTGATGTAGGTACATTCTTGAACGGATTGGTGTGGAGTTTAGATTCTAAGCTTGCTTGAGGTTTTGTGTGATCTGTACTCATTGGGGATTTCTCTTAGGTTATGAATCAGATTTCCCTTAGTACGATGGAGAAGCTTTCATATGAACACTTAGTTTGCAAATAAATGATTTTATGCATGTATTTTACCAAAGGATATCTCTTTCTCTGTAGATGTTTGAAGGTCACATATGTTCCAGTATGTTTTGTAGCTTACTTAATCTTAAATATCTAGTTTAAATACTTCCCATAAATGATGAATAAGTAAACACTCACCTCATTCACTGGATAAATTGGGATTTGGAATTCATCTATTGTGTATGTGCCAACCTAGGGTTATAATACGATATGCATGGGATAGATTCTAAATTAACAAAGGCTGGTCTATTGAACACATTATAACGATCTAAAATGAGATGTATGAGCACACTGAGACTTCCATAATTCATATCTATTCACAAGGAAATACTTCATCACTTATTTTTAGATAAGAAGGATTAATATTAAATATAGAAGCTTTGTGATGACCTGGTCACATTTAATAAACTTTGAATGCATATTTTATTGTTGAAAGAATCGATTGTATCTGCAGAATAATCAGTTATTGTATTCAAACTCTATGATATTAAGGGCATAGGTTGTTAATGAGGCTCTGTATTTGGGGATTTGAATTACTCGCTTGTTATGCATGGTGTGACCTCTAGAGGTATTGTAGTAATGAGATATTACATTTCAGAAGCTAAGAGCTTAGTTTAAATGAATGTCATGTGTTTACATTTGATTGTAACTATTGATTAGTGTATAAGCTAAGTGTTTAAATTCTTTATTGAGTGTTACAAGTGTTTCTAGAATATAGTTACTCTGCTGCTTCATCAAATAGAGTGTCAATCTTTGTGGCAAGACTTTTCCAGAGTCATTCCCCTGTACACTTCTTATGTGTGTGGGTAAGAATGGAGTGGCACCCTGTAGTCTGTCATGCTTGTTATGAGGTAAGACTCTTAGGTTAAGAATAGCATTGGTTGATAGGGAACATTTTATAGATGATTAGTCTCATAATAGGTCAATAACATAATCACATGGAGACTTGAGTGGATCCATAAAGTTGGCTGATACAAACATCTGCTTGGGAAATTATTGTTTTGTTTTCTATAGATGATTTTTTTTTTTATATATAGAATTTACATGATTGATTCACTAGAGTTGATTGTTAAGCTTCAAGTAGAGTGATGATAGTTTGGTTTGAGTTTTTTCTTGATCAAGTGATTTGTTAGTCCTCTTGCTCCTAGAAAGACAAACTAGAGTATACTTCTGTCAGTTGCCTGCACATACTGTGTCTGCAGTTCATTAGCTTATGAACTTGGTTGACAATTTATGTGGGATTTTATTACAGCAATTAAATAGCCCAACATTTTGGTGCCATTGTCGGGGAACTACTAAAAGGTAAATGGTAAGAAGTTAGTTTTGTTTCACAGTTTGATTTTTTTCTTGAAGTGTTTTGTCCAGAATGGTGGCGGAAAGATAGTAAGATGAAAGGTAAGAACCTGCACTACCACTATTGTCAGTCCTTCCAAACCCTATCTGGAATATGGTTAACACATGGTTAGGCCTAGGGATAGCAAGGGTAGATTTTTAAAAACTGATTTTCTAGAAAATTTGTTTGGTGGCAATAAAACTCCTCATATTAATCCGGCTGAAAGATACGTAGGAATCTCAGGGAGGGAGGGTTCTACATCAAAGGTGGCTACCCCATAATATAAACAAATAGTGGAAAAGGTCCAGGAAGAAGAGGGAGAATTCTAGGACCAACCATCCAAAGGGACACAGGTTGGGAAGCCAGACATCGATCCAACATTAGAGTAGACTATTAACCCTGAGCATATACATAAATTGCTCAAAACACCCCACAACATGGTCATTTTGTAGGTGGAAACTTCTCTGGTGGGAGGAAATCAAAGATTGCAAATAGGAGACAACTTTACCCTTCATCAGAATCTAGTATCTAAACCACCACTCTTACCAATCCGGGAGGAATTTAGTCTATTTGGACACATGGCATACAAAGAAGAAATAAATAGGGAACCAGATGGAGAATCTACCTTCGGATTCCCCATACTTGAATTAATGCCAAATGTAAACATGAAAAATATTCCCACGTCGGTCCTTCCAAATTTCATAGGTATGGTTACAGAGGATCCAGATGATTTTCTTTTTGAATTTGACATTCTCTGCAGAAGCTATAACTATGTTGATGATGCACAAAAATTAAAATTGTTTCCAGCAACCTTAAAAGACTCTCCTCTAAGATGGTTTATGGGACTTGAAGACTATTCTATCCAATCTTGGGAAGACATGAAAAGTACTTTTCTTAAAAAATATCAAGACTACTGGAGAACCCGAGGCTCCCGCAATGACATCTTTAAGATGCAACAATCAGAAGAAGAGAGTCTTGAAGACTACGTAGAAAGGTTCCTCTATAATCTTTAGAAAACCAAACAAATTACTTTAAACAATGATACCATCCAAATGATCTTCCTTAAAGGAATACAAGAAGAATACATTGATGTGCTAAATCTAATAGGTGCAGGTGATATCTCTCAATTTCCATTTGCTACCATTTGTGATTTATGCATGAGATATTCTAGGAGTCGAGCAAAATATGGTAAGGGAATAAGGGATGTTTTGCTGAAAGTAACAAGATCTACTGCAGGAGGTGGAGTATCAAGGATAGAAATAGGAAATTTATTGGAAAATTTTAAAACAGAAATTCTTGGTACTCTTAGTTCTCAGCTAGATATGTTTCAAGTTAAGAAAAATAAAGGAGAGAAAGCTATTGTATATATTTTTTGTCCCCGCTGTCGAAAGAAGCATGGATCTAATGAATGTCCATTGGATAATGTGTAGGTTTGTGCAATATGTGCGGAGGATCATGAGATGGAGAATTTCCCCTCACTACCCGGACTTAAAGCTATATATAAAAAAATAGGGAGGTGGCAGAGCCTTCTTTTCAAGCTGTGTTAAAGAAACCATGGCAACCAAGAGCCCAAGGTATGTCCCAAGATCCTTTTTCATCATCATTTCCACCCTATAATGCTTATCAACAATAGTGGAACACTCAAATGACATGGAAAAACACTTGGCCACAACAACAAACTCAAACCCAACCTTGGCAGCAAAATTGGAGAAGTAACCCTCAAGGGATGATGCCTCAACAATAGTTCCCAATGCCCTATCCTAATTATCCACAATACCCCCCACCCATGCCATCTATGTATCCGCCTACCTAAACAATAGTCCCACAATTATCACAGCTGACTGCAAACCAAAACCCTCCTAGACCAGCACAAATTCCTGCACAACGGGTACCAAATCCAAACAACAGAGCTGCACAACCTAGATTTAATGATGAAATGCAGCCTTTCCCGACTTACCTGATCACTCCTATGCCTCTTCAAAATATCCATTTGAGATCGGGGAAAGTCATGAAACCAAGAGATTCCACGGTTGTCATTGAGAAAGAAGAAACTCTTAAACAACCAACAAATGATAACCAACCCAAAAACATAGTTACTCCCTCCACTCAGACACAAACATCTACTACACCTATAGAACATCCACAAGAACCTAAACTTCCTCCTTACCCAAAAGTTTGGCCATATAAAATCCAATAGTCCTCCCTGAATTCGACTTGGAAGTTGAGCTACAAAATGTTTGTTTCAAAATCCCCCTGTTGCAAGCTATAAAGGATATTCCCATTTACGCAAAAATTGTCAGGGAATTATGCATTAAGAAACCTGGAAGAAAACAAAAAGAACCCCGCACTATTCACGTAGCGGGTCAGTTGGTCGAGCTAATGTCTGGGAAACCATTGGTGAAAAAGTACGGAGACCCCATAAATCCCATAGTCACCATTTCCATCAATGATGTTTCCATAGGAAATACTTTAATTGATTTGGGGGCTGCAATAAATATCATGACTGTATTGACCATGGAAACACTTCAATTAGATACTCTCTGGCCCACACCTATGGTACTCGAACTTGTTGATAGATCTAGGATGAAGCCTGCCGAGGTGCTCGATGATATTTTGGTAACTCTAAATTCTTAGGAGTATCCTGTAGATTTTCTAGTTATCCAACCTAAAACCAGTAATGTGGGCCACCCTGTCATCCTTGGGAGATCATGGTTGGCCACAGCTGATTCTTTCATCAGATGTAGGTCGGGGGATATGACCATATCAAATGGTCTGGATATGAAGAAAGTCACTTTTTACCTTCTTGCCAAACCAACACTGTCGGATCCTTGGCAGATGTATGAAACTTGTGAAAATACAGAAATGGAACTTTCTGAAGACAAGGAAATAGAGTCTTCTGAAGATGCAGGAATTGAACCTCTGAAAATTGTGGAAATTAGAGATCATACAGAAACATAAATTTTACATCCCCTTATAACCCTCGAACAAGAAGGGGAATTGAAAATCCAATCAGAAGATGATTTTCTAAACTTGTTTATTTCTACTGAGGATTGTACTAAGTTTCCGAAAGTACCGTGAACTTATAATCATATTTTTCACAAATATTTTCAGGAGAATTTCAATCCCACATGAACTACATATTTTCTTGTATTAGCCATCGAAGAGACCATAGATCCTTATTGCATAACTATTGAAATCAGCCCAGGAAAAACTTTGAATATCAGCGCCGACCTTGATTCTGAACGAAAAAAACAATTAGTCAGTCTATTACAAAAGCACTCTAGTGCATTTTCCTGGGAATATAAAGACATGCTTGGCATCCACCCAGACACATGTATGAATCATATTTACCTTCAAGAGAATGCCAGACCTGTTAGACAGCCACAACATTGTATGAATCCTACTATAAAGGATATAGGGAAAGAAGAATTACAAAAGTTGTTAGATGTTAACTTTATATGACCTATATCTGATAGAAAGTGGGTCTCTCCACTTGTGGTTGTCCCTAAGAAGGATAACAAGTGGAGAATTTGTGTTAACTATCGTGAGCTGAATAAGGAAACACTAAAATATTATTTTCCATTGCCTTTCATTGATCAGGTACTGGATACATTAGAAAGAAAAAAGTACCTTTCCTTTTTGGATGGTTTTAGTGGATATAATCAAATACAGATTACACCAAAGAATCAGGAGAAAAACACCTTTACATGTCCCTGGGGGACATTCGCCTATAAAGTTTTGTTGTTTGGGCTATGTAATGCCCCTGCCACCTTCTAAAGAGAGGTATTAGGAATTTTTGCTGACTTGATTCATGAGTTCATTGAGATCTATATGGATGATTTTTCTGTTTACATTGACTCTTTTTCCAAAGCACTTCATAAGCTAGAAAAAGTACTGATTAGGTGTAGGGAATCTAATGTTTCCTTGAGTCATGAAAAATGTAAAATGATGTCACAATAGGTCATTATTCTTGGACATCATGTTTCTTCTTCAGGCATCAAAGTGGACCTGACAAAAATTAAGGTTATCACGGGCCTTCCTACACCCCATTCACGAAAAGAGGTAAGAAGTTTTTTGGGTCATGCTAGCTACTATAGAAGGTTTATTAAAAATTTTACAAAGATCGTTGCACCTATGTACAAGTTGTTAGCCAAAGATAATAAATTTGTGTGGGATGCATAATGTCAAGTTTCTTTTGAAATATTGAATGAAAATCTATCCACAACACCGGTTGTAAGGGGACCAGATTGGACCCTTCCATTTCACATTTGTACTGATACTTCAAAAACTGCTCTCGGGGTTGTCCGAGGACAGAAACAAGATCCTTTATCTTACGCCATCTAATACAGTAGTAAAAACCTATCACCAGCTGAGTTTAATTATACTGTCACAAAAAATGAATTCCTAGATGTCGTGCATGCTATCAATAAATTTAGACATTATATCACGAGCTATGAAACTTTTATTCACACTGACCATTCTTCCATTAAGTTTTTAATGAACAAACCCATCACAAATGGTAGGATCACTGGGCGTTTGTTATTGTTGCAGGAATTTAATATTACTATAGTAGACAGGTCTGGTAAAGAAAACTTGGTTGCAGACTTTCTCTCTCAAATACATAATGATGATGAAAATACTCCTGTTGACAATAGTTTTCCTGACAAACATTTGTCTGTTGTTTCCACTAACATTCCATGGTTTGCAAACATAGCCAACTATTTGGCCACAGGGAAGTTGCCTCAACATCTCTCCCCAAGAGAAAGACAACAAACTGTTAAGAACAGTGCAACTTATTCATGGATCAGAGGAGATATTTTTCGTACAGGACCTGACATGATTATCAAAAGATGCATATGGGAAGATGAAACATATGATATCCTGAAGGCCTGTCATAATATCCCCTGTGGAGGCCACTTCACAAATAAAAGGATTTCTTACAAAGTGCTTCATCAAGGGTACTATTGGCCAATGTTGTTCAATGATGCCAAAAAGTATGTGAGGAGCTGTAACAGTTGTCAGAGAATGGGTAAGCCAGTACAAGTAGATGTGATTCCCTTACAAACCCAAGTGCTAGTAAAACCTTTCAAAATATGGGCCTTGGATTTTGTAGGACCAATCTCTCCTTCATCACGAAAAAAAGGTACATTTTAGTTTCCACTGATTATGTAACCAAGTGGGTAGAAGAAAAATCTCTTCATTCTTCTAGTGAAGAGTCTGTGATAGATTTTCTTTACAAAGATAGTTTTACTCGCTTTGGTATTCCAAGATAAATTGTGATAGATAATGGGGCACAGTTTACATCCAATTCAATACAAGTGCTTACTCAAAGGTACCATATAAAGCACTATAAATCTTCTCCATATCACCCACAAGAAAATGGGTAGGTGGAGTCTGCAAACAAGGTACTAGAAGCAATCCTAACCAAGATGGTCCAACAACGTCACAAAGACTGGGCAGACAGGCTTTTGGAAGCACTATGGGCTTACAAAACCACATGGAGAAATACCATAGGTTTTACTCCATATGAGCTAGTGTATGGCAAACATGTTCTTCTGCCTATTGAGCTCCAAGTGAAACACTTTAGGAAAGCTACACAACTGGGCATAGATCTATTAGAGGCACAGAAATAAACAATATCCCAGCTCAATGAGCTGGATGAAATCAGGCAAGATGCAGTTCAACACACTGTTTTGGTACAGGAACAGAGGGCTCGATGGCATGATAAATTCATCAGGAAGAAATTCTTCAAGCCTGGCGACTGGGCCCTCCATTTTGGTTCTCAGTTTAATAAATTCAAAGGAAAACTCACTACAAGATGGATGGGGCCTTACGAGATTGACATTGTCTTCGACAATGGATCAATCAAGTTAACAACAATTGATGACCGTCAACATTCTTTTGTGGTCAATGGCCATCGACTGAGGTTGTATCAACGTCCAATGTCCAAGGATAACTTTCTACCAGATATTTTATAGCAGTCTGAAATGGAGATAGTGGGAAGGGGGTCTCCTTCCCCCTCTTCCACCTCTGACTAAATATTTTCTTTCATCTTTCCGAATGTATGTACATATTAATAAAAATAAATAAAAAAGACAAAAAAAATTATATAAANTATATATAATGAAAAATAATAAAAATATAGTCTAGCCATGAAAATCCATTTATTGACGTGGTTAGATAAGGTCCTATCTGAAAACCATCTTGCTGGCAGATGAGCCAAATAAAATTTATTTTCCACAATTGTTAGGCATTACTATATGTTCTTCAAATCAATTCGTTTGTTCTTGAGTCAGATGATGAGGGGTGCATTAAGCCTCTCCTTCTGACAGCTTTTCCTCCATCGACATTAGCACATCATCTAGGGGATAAAGTTAGAGATTTTTATGTTACCTAGAGGCTTGCATACATTAATGGCAGGATCTCTTGCTGACGACAGTGGGGATTCATTAATGCCTCCTGTCTGCCAGATCTTGCAGGACATTTGACATCAGCACATCAATTCATGCCCAAAAAGTTGTACCAGTGGGACCTTGACTCTCATCATCATCAAAGGTGAGCAGTCTTGCATTGGTTAACATTTTTCATCAATGGCTGGTAATCCAATGACTTCCACCCATGTTCGACAACAACACATATTTCACTTGGATGGATTTGTCTCAGAAGTTCGGGTCGTGGTGAAGAAAACTTAGCTATGATCTATATGACAGTGTGACAGTCAGTGTGAATAAAAGGGAAGTTGGTTACAAGGCAACTGCAATAGTCAGATGGTCTTAAAAAGAGGAGGTTTCTACTAAAACGGTGGGACATGCTTCTCGAAAGAAATCTTGGGACACAATATGAATCCAACTATCCATCCCCCTATTTCTTCGTTTCCGTTGCATTTATTTCCATCATCATCACAAATAACAAATTTGGCATCCAAAGTCCTACTCCTTTCTTAGTTATTATTTTAGATTTTAGTATTTCAATAAGTTTGGAACTCCACAAATTTGAATATTTTCTGAACCAGTTGTGAGTTAATTTAGTATAAGATATCTTTTTTTAGTTCTATATTTGTAAAGCACGGGGAAATTAATAACAGAGCCAAGAGCACCAGGAAACATGGTAACATTCTTGCACCTATGCAGAAATGAAAATTCAAGAATTTCGCATCTACAATGGAAACGGGTAATTATTTTTTGAGGTAACTTTGAATTATGATTCTGATTGGTTTGTTAGGAACAAAGGAATATCGTTTGAACAACTTCTTGTGTCAATCTGAACCATCCTCATCACTCAACCATTCAACGCAGGGATATTTACATATTAGGTGACCACTAATACCATAATTCCCATGTGTAGCACGATTGGCCACCCCTATACTCCTTTCATACGAATTTTACCCCTGTTCATCCACTTCATCTGAGATTTTACCCACCCATATGTATTATTGCTTGTTGCACGAATGATGAATTTGTGCAACGAGCTCACACTTAAGCAAAAATCGATGAACCCTAGTAATTGACCTTTTCATAAGTGAGAAATCGATAACTTTTGAATGATTCCTGTTACATTGCATGAGTTTGAATCATCACTCCCGTACTGAGTCACCTCGCCATCATTACCACAAAACGGATTCATATCACCTTATTGTAAATTTAAATGGTACACTATGACGTTTCCAAATGCACTATGATCAATTCTTGATCATCATCGTTCTATAGCCTCTGCTAGCAATTACCCATATTCACAAGACCCTGCCCTTTTCGCTACTCTATGTATCTTTCTTCACCTCGCCCCTTTGGGTATTCCTCAATTCAGCTATAGAAAAACCTTCATCCACACCTACATTTTCGCATGGTGATATATCACTATGAACCAGTCTCTCGGCGAGTGCTCGAAGCCGTTCTTGAGTACCACAGATGCAAGAAATTGTTTAAAGAAGCAGGCTGGCATAACATTTTCACCAAATTTCGGGGGTTTAATGATCAGGTTGCTCTTCAGTTCGCACAGAGTTTCGATGGATGATCGGATAGGGTCGCAAATTTGGAAATAGAGGTTACAGAGGACACCATAGCCAATGTCACAGGCCTCCCAAGGAATAGAGAGTACTGGTTCAAGAAATTGACGCTGGGAATGGAAATTTGCAACCGGTTTCTGAAGGCACAATACCAAAACACTAGCTGGGCAAAGGGAGTTCAAAGGTCATACCTCATGGATGAGTGGAAAGCACCATTGGTTATTCTACAAAGGTATATAACTTTTGAGGGAAGGTATTCCCTCACATACCAGTATCATGTTCGAATTCTGCTTCATTTTGAATCAAAGGAACTAATAAATTTCCCATACTATATGCACAAGAGTTTAGAAAAAATGGCTAATATGGTAAGGAGGAATATTCAAAACCCCCAGAATAGCCTCTACCATCATGGGTTGGTAAAAATGTTGGTAGAAGCTGAGCTCTGCAAAAGAAATAAGACATGGGATCAGTTCCTGCGTGAGAATGCATTTATCAACCAAATCCCTATGGTAGAAGAAGAAGGGTCGAGAAATTTGGGCAAACGAAAGAGAAAAGAAAGGATCCATGCAGCAACAAAACAAGGACTGATAGGAGTGGAAAAGAGATAGAAAAAGGGGGGGGAAGGAATTGGAAAATCAGAGAAGGAGGCTACAATAATTAAAACACCAATTGAGATTCCTCCAGCTCGTAGGATCACACGTCGCATGGAAAAACAAGTTGTTCCAAAAATTGATAAGCCAACCCCCATGTACACATAGGCTGCAACACAAAAAGACCCAATACCTATTGACAATGATGGAGAGGATACTTTTCCCATTTCAAAGCTCTTCAAATTTGCTAAGCATCCAAAGTTGGTGGAACAATCTCAGCCAGGTATAGAATTTACAGACCCTAACGAACCACAGTTAAACGATTTTACTGAGCCAGATGAGCTTGTGGAGCCACAGGCATAGTTGTTAACTCCCGCAGAAAAAGGAGGATGTAACGATGAAATATCGAAGGCTATAGACCAGGCTGGGAAAGAGAAACTACAACCTAGAACTCCAAAGACTCCCAACATTATTATTCCTGGACGTTCTAAGAAGGGAGTTGAAACTTGTGAGGGTTCAAATGTTTTAAAAGATGAATCTGTTAGTGAAATTCCTCTGGAAAGAAAGCTCAAGAGACAAAATAGAAAATTTAAGAGGTTGAAGCAGGAAGTCATGGAGCTGTCTATCCTAAATAGGTGCATTGAAAGAGAGAATCAATAGTTAAAGGATTAGGGTAAGAGGTTTCAAGAAGAAATTGAAAAAATTCAATCTTAAACTAAGAATATCAATAAGAAGATGCATAAGATATTCCAGCCAGAACAACCAAGGAGGAGCGACATATTGGAAAAGAAGAAATCAGGCCTTAACATCCTAATAAATGTTGCAGGACTCTCATCGGATTAAAGGGATGGTGTATTTCAGTTTTGAACACTTTTTGAGATATCTTTGCACAAGGACAAGCAAATAACCAGGCGTGGGGGTAATGTTGAGATCCCATTTTGTCACTCACCATACACATATTTTGGCCATTTACCCTCCTACCTAGGAATTGAAATACAACTTATAACCTCCCATTACTACCTATTTGCTTGCCTAAAGATCTTGATTACAACATGAGGTAAAAGTTGTTCATTTCGATAATTTCTGAAGTTCTTGATAAATTAATTAGGATATTTTAGCTATTTGTTTACCAATGATAAAAGACACTTACCTTTTCAATGAAACAATTGTTCCTGCACTATTCCTGGCTTTCCAGTACCTACACAAGCATTCTAATACCTAAGGTTGTAGCTTCTCCTAGTTGCGCACACCCAGGATGGAGTTAGCAACATGGGTATTGTTCTTATGGTTAATGTAATGGTTGTTGACCATTTATCTTGTGCCCAACAGTATTCTATTTACACAGGGATCGACCCATGAACAAATCTTCTAGAATAGCACCATATTGAGGTCCGAACTTAGCACAAGACGATATCTAAGATGGTTGCAACAATTTCCTGAGATAGAGGAAATTGTGGTTAGTAATATCCTCTAGTTTTGTTAAGTCATTTTTGGCCCTGAGTTCCCGAGAATTGGGGAAAGCAATATAATCTAATATACTCAGAACCAAATATATATGAGGGGGTTTTCTCTGTGCAAATTTTTATGTTGTACATACTCTTTGCAAAAGTTAATGAAAAACTGTGTTATCCATTTCTTGTGTTGATATTATGATGGATGTGTTATGAGTAAAGTAAGAGTTTATGTGTGATATTAATTAGGTTTTGATTTTTCCTTGTTCATAAGCTTGGTGAGTTACTGAATCATTTTCACTCACTACTTAGGAAGGAATGGGCCCACCTCCCTTGGTAAGTTGAGTTATCTGTATATTACCTGTTTTTACTTTGTTGTAGCTACATTCTTGAACAGATTGGTGTGGAGTTTAGATTCTAAGCTTGCTTGAGGTTTTGTGTGATCTGTACACAATGGGGATTTCTCTTAGGTTATGAATCATATTTACCTTAGTATGATGGAGAAGATTTCATATGAACACATAGATTGCAAATAAATGATTTTATGCATGTATTTTACCAAAGGACATCTCTTTCTCTGTAGATGTTTGAAGGTCACATATGTTCCAGTATTTATTTGTAGCTTACTTAATCTCAAATATCTAGTTTAAATACTTCCTGTAAATGACGAATAAGTAGGAACTCACCTCATTCACTGGATAAATTGGGATATGGAATTCATCTACTATGTATGTGTCAACCTGGGGTTATAATATGATATGCAGAGGATGGATTCTAAATTAACAAAGGCTAGTCTATTGAAAACATTATAACGATCTGAAATGAGATGTATGAGCACACTGAGACTTCCATAATTAATATCTATTCACAAGGAAATACTTCATCACTTATTTTCAGATAAGAAGGATTAATATTGAATATAGAATCTTTGTGATGACCTGGTCACATTTAATAAACTTTGAATGCATCTTTTACTATTGAAAGAATGGATTGTATCTGCAGAATAATCAGTTACCATATTCAGACTCTATGGTATTAAAGGCGTAGGTTGTTAATGAGACTCTGTCTTTGGGGATTTGAATTACTTTCTTGTTATGCATGGTGTGACCTCTAGAGGTACTGTAGCAATGAGATATAACATTTCAGGAGCTAAGAGCTTAGTTTAAATGCATGTCGTGTGTTTACATTTGATTTTAGCCATTGATTAGTGTATAAGATGTGTGTTTAAATTCTTTGCTGAGTGTTACAAGTGTTTCTAGAATATCATTACTTTGCTACTTCATCAAATAGAGTGTCAAGCTTTGTGGAAAGACTCTTCTAGAGTCATTCCCCTGTACACTGGTTATCATGTGTGCGTAAGAATGTAGTGGTACCTTGTAGTCTGTCATGCTTGTTATGAGGTAATCCTCTTAGGTTAAGAATAGGGTTGGTTGATAGGGAACATTTTCCATCTGATTAGTCTCATAATAGGTCAGTAACATAATCACATGGAGACTTGAGTGGATCCATAAAGTTGGCTGATACAAACATCTGCTTGGGAAATTGTTGTTTTGTTTTCAATAGATGATTATTTTTTTTATATAGAATTTACATGATTGATTCCCTAGAGTTGATTGTTAAGCTTCAGGTAGAGTGATGATAGTTTGGTTTGAGTTTTCGCTTGATCAAGTGATTTCTTAGTATATCAACTTATGAACCTGGTTGAAAATTTATGAGGGATTTTATTACAACAATTAAATAGCCCAACAATGTCGATTTTGACAGTGGGGGAGATATTGGCCATGTTTCCTTCTTCAAAATCATCTAGGGTAGGGATAGGGTTGTTGAACCAGTTGATATACCCTGAAAGAATAAAAACCTTGGTTTTGATTGCACATATGGAGGCTTGGCTAGGAGGGTCAAAGGATTCCTGTGAGAGAAAAAGTGCTCAATGGTGGAGCACATTCCATGGGAAATCGGGGGTAGTGAGTTCCTCTAGGATATCTTCTTCGCAGTGAAAAATGCGAGAATACAAGGGATCCAGGGAGGTGACATGGGTGAGTGTCACAGTGTGATTATCCTCAAGTGGTGAAGATGTAGAGGGAATATCACAACCATGTTGTGATGGATTTATTGACATAAACCAAATGTCCAGACACTGTGGGGGATGAACTGTGGTAGGGGGTAAGATTTCTTGTGGAAAATGAATTGGAGAATTGGGAGGATTTGGGGGAATATCCTCAGAAAGTATATCTATGAACCATGGAGGGGTGGGAAGTGCCTTAGGTTTAGGGGAGGTAATGTTGGCATTATCTAGAGGGGGCAGGACCCTTAGTGAGGTGGTCATATGTGGTTGAATAGGGTTTGAATGACGACCTCGTTATGCCACAATCAAAGGGCACATGTATGTGAAGTTATAAAGTGAGTCAAAAAGAGTGCAAAGGAATCTCATACATTCAGGGAATGAGGTAGAGACATAATGAATGTCAGTGACGCATGTACCCAAAAGTGGTGGTGGAGGGGGCTCTTGTTGAAAGGTTTGGTGTACTGTTGTTAGTGTTTGATGAAACTGAGGTAGAGCTAGGAAATGATGAGTGTAGTGGCCATATTCTAAACATACCGTACAAGAAAATTTGGTTCGCATCCCTTTACTTCCCGTAGTGGAGGACACTATATTAGTACTAGATGTGCTTGGTGAAGAGACGAGCGATGTGGTTTCTTGAGGGAGTTGGATCAAATTGCATAAATCAGGAAGAGAAGGACATATATTAGTGGGGTGTCCCTCTCTTTCACATAGTGCACAAGGAGTTTGAACTTGAGGAGGAAGTGGAGTTGTGGGATCTTTCTTCTTCCATCTCCCCCAATGGTGGTAGTGGTATTGGATATTGGGGGTGAGGGTGGTGTGGTTGGAGATAGTACTGGAATATGCCTCAGGATTCCCTCTGACCGATGAGGGAGAGATGGTTGAGGAACCATCATGGGTGGGTGTAGATACCATACAAGGATGGAGAGAACCATGTTGGGAAGGGTAAGCATTGCAACTACTTGAAAATATTGTACTCCCGATGGGGGGTAGAAGAAGGGAATTTGAGTGATGGCTTGGGGAATTGTCTCCCAAATCAGGATTTTCCCCTAGGGAGGGGGAAATCAGGGATAAGTGGTGTAGTAGGATTCTCAGGGAATACTTGAGGTAAATATTCTTCAACTGGTGATACGTCGAGGCATGGAGAGGCCTCATTGGTAGGAGTGGTGTCTCCGGTGTTGGTTCCATTGGAAGATACAACACACACTTGTGTTGAAGGATGTATGAGGGGTGGTGCTCCATGGTATGCCCCCAACAAGGATGGGTCCTTGGAAATTTTGGGACCCATATCAATGAGTGAATAGGAATCTGAGCTAGTGTGGACAAGAGGTAAGATGTTATCGATGTTGGCAGAGTGGTTAGGCTCATAATGTGTAAGTTGGTCGATGGTGAAGATTTTCCTGTTGTGGGGGAACATCATCATTCGAAACACAGAAGAGGATACGACCTTCATGGTGTACATGTAGCTACATCCAAACAATATATTGTAATCAATTGGGGCATCGATAACCTCAATGTCAATGAGGATGGGTTTTCCCCCGAGTTCAACGGGGAAATTTCGAAAGAGCCCTTCAAAGGAGGATGGGTGACCATCGTAGGCTCGTAATGTAGTGGCTAATGGAACAAGCTCAGGGGAGCCAAGTTTCTGCCATACAATTTTGGACATGATGCATATGGATGCACCTTCATCGATAATTGTTGGAAGTAGGCCAAATCAGAAGTCAAGGCTATTTTGGGAAGAAAGGCATGCACGAGGAAAGCGACAACTGGAAGGAAGAGCAGCACACGCGCATGCATGGAAGACCTAATGATGTTAAGGTTAGGGTTTTTGTAATGCATTGTAATGGATGATGAGACATAAATAGTTTGTAATACTCTGTCATACGACCTAATTTTCTAATTTGTTGAGATGTAGAAGGGTCACAAGGGTAAATATTGAGGGTTAGATCACAATATGAGGCTCCTAGTGTGATCTAGTCTGCCTCATAATAGATCTCGGCTTGACTAAGAAGGAGTTGTAAAGTGCACAACACTATAGTTTTGGAACTACCGTAATAGAATAGCTTGAGAGAGAGATCTTTGTGGACATAGCCCAGTGGGGGTGAACCACGGTAAAACCTATGTTATGATATTGAATGCTTGTGTCTCTTTTACTATTTGTGAGTATATGTTAGTATGATGAATGAATGAGCTAATGAGTTTGATTACATCACATACATAATTGGGAATGACAATATATTGCTTTAATAAGTTAAATATCACTCTCAGCACATACTTCATATATATCCATTCAGTCCTAGACTCCAAACACCTGAGTATTGCAATCACCCATTAAGACTATCTCGGGTGAGATTGCACAGTGTTCTCTATGCACTTTGTTTCCTTCTGGTTTACCAGAAGGGCCGATAGTTTTAGAGGCTTTGCTAGAACCCTAGTAGACATGAACCTGGGTCAATCATGTTAAAGGTATAACTCAGAGGAATCAAACCAAAAAATGGTTCTGTTTCTGGTTGGAATAGCTTAGGATTGAGTGGATGTGATATGTTAAGAGAAGGTAAGATCTGCAGAAGGTGGTTCAAAAGAATACCAAATCGAACAACAAGAAGGTGTGAAGAATGCACCGCTACAAGGGGATGTTGAGACTGTGGAATCCCACAAAAGAAGACATCAAAATCTGGTTGAAGACAAAGGATCTAGAGTTTGTGTAGAAAGATAACATATACCTTAGAGTAACATCGTGCAAATACCTTGAGAACTATACGTTTACTGATCTGCATGAATTCTTTTTCTGTGATTTCCCACACTTATTGCAAGAGTGGATATTGAGGTTGAAGGATAACCATGCAAAAAACCGGATCTGACAGTTAGAGTGGACCTCAGTTCATATTGATTAGTTACATCAAGTGAATAACAAATTCACCCGCGCAGTAGATTTTTGGCTCGACAACATTGTAGTAGGATTTATAATAGAATTTGCAGTACATATCATGATGTCGTACAACGCAGTAGAACAAGAGTTTCTATGTGGGCCTCGAGGAAGGTATATTATATCGTTGTATACTTCTATTAAGATATTTCTCTATAACAAAGGTTTAATGACAATGGAGTTAGACAACTAAACTTCCCTGCGTGCATGGGGAAAGGGGGGAAGCACTGACAGAAAAAGGAGAAATGGAAGGAGAAGTGGATAAATGAAAGAAGGAGGTATATTTGGACCCAATCATGATGGATGATGACTAGATGAAGTGGATCATGGTGACAACTAGAAATACGCACAGTGGAGTACCCTACCAATACAAAGTGAACACCAAGAAGAGAGTCGTAGCCGTGAGGGAAGGCTTGACAATGGATGAAGAGGAGATAGAGGATCTTTGGGCTGTGGAGAAGATTGAGGAAATCCTACATGCAACATAAGAGAGGAAGATGAGAGGTCCAAAAGAGGAAACTGAAGACAACAATCCCATCCATATTAATGTCAGCGTGGAACCCATAAACCCATGTGTGACTAACACACCAAAAAGCACATCACCATTTAGAAAACTAAATTTCAGGAGAAGGAAGACAACAAGAAGTACATCTACACAAGGAACAACAACTGGGGGAGCCGGTTCAGGAAGCATTAGTCAAGTATATACACCACACAGAGGTAGTATTCCGACATTCAAGATGGCAGGACACGATCCCACCATCAGGTTACCAGAATTCAAAGGAGAAGCATTGGAGGACCTAGAAAAGCACTTGTTTATCTGTGAGAAGATCTAGGAAGAAAAACAGATAAAAAATGAGGAAAATAAACTTTCACATATAGTAATTACATTAAGGTATCGTGCACTATATTGGTATATGAGTTTAGCGACATACAATCCACCAAGGACAACTAGAACAATTGCGGATATCAAGAAATTGTTGATAAATGAGTTTCAGAAGCCAAGTTCAGAGGATCAGTACATGAACGAGATGATAGAAATTAGAAAGAAACTAGGAGAATTTGTATGGGAGATTGACTAGAGATTCAAGCGACTGAAAGGAAAGTTGAAATATCTTATGACAGATATGCAACACATATACCTATTCTTCAATTCACTATTACCACACTTAAAATATCCATTGCGACAACAAAATTTTCAGACAAAGGTAGAGGCACTACAGGAAGCCCTGCAACTGGAAGAAAATCAATATCAGAAGATGGATCTAGCCATCGAAGAGATGAAGGAGGATGTTAAGAACCTAACGTTCCAGATAAACTGGAACAAAATTAAGGACAAACAAGAAGTCATTTGGTGTACCACATGCAGGACAGAAGGACACCATAAGAATGAATGTCCAACATTCACGCAATATATGGCAACAGGGATGCTAAATCCATTACCAACAGGAGGACTATGGTGCGAAATATGTAAGAAACAGGGCCACGATCCATATCACTACCCAATGATGCAAAAGTACCAAACAGTCCCAAAGCGTTCATATTGTAACTTTTGCAAATCAGTAGGCCATGATGAAAAATACTATAGAACTATGGAGTTGATGAGAGAGAGGACATCAGATGCATATAGGGTGCAGTCAGAAATGATGACTGGGAAATCCACACCTCAGTTTAACCAGGTACCAATAACATACAACACTATGCAGCCGTTGTATAATACAATGGGGTAAAATCATGAGGATGGGTAACACTTTTGTTTGTTTTATGACAACTTTTTTTTAATTTTAACAGGTTCTTCAACTTCCGGTAAAAAAAAGTATTTTTTTTATTTAGAATTTTACTTTACTGTAAAAATAAAACTTGTGAAGAATTTTGTTATCTTTCTACTAAGTATTTTTCAATTTTTTTTTATTGAGATTTGATAAGTCAATTTGGCAATTGTTTGACAATATGTTCCTTAAAAATTAAAGGAAAGATAATGAGTTATTATTTCCCACAACAATGTATCCATTATTAAACTTTTGTTTTTGACAAATAAAATATATTGCAGCAATCTACAGAGAATCTATTTTTCAATGACTATAGTTTTGAATCTAATGGATGAATATTATAATTTCTAGAATTTTTTGAAGTTGACCAATCTGAAAAAGTTACAGATTTTAAACACATGTTTTCCTCCACCATGTATCTATCTTAATTTTTACTTAAAAGTAAAATATAAAAATACCCTTTTGAAGAGAACAGTTTAAGGATTATGAATATAAATTTTCCATGATTTTCCACTGTGTATTTTTAGAGATATGGATTTTTCATTTCACCAAATCATAATCTCACCTAAAAATATTATGCAGTGATTTTTTTATAAAATTAAATAAAATTAGATAAAAACAATGAAAATGAAAACAAATTATACCCAATGAAATTAGATTCAATTTTAAAAATGTTGGTATCAATTATGAAACTGAATTATGAGTATTTGTAGGATTCCGCTACCTCCAAAGATGAAGTAAGATGGAGAGAATTTGTAGTTTCCTGCAAACAGTCCCATTTTTAGGTTTTCGGTCGAAATATTCTTTCGGCTGAAACCTAGTTTTTAATGGAATCTGTTAAAAATAAACATTTCAGCTGAAAAGTCTTTCGGCCGAAATATGCTTACCACAGGAAAATAGTTCATTTGAAAAACATTGTACATGAATTTCGAGGGTGTTGTTAAATTTGACGTGCAAATTTTTGACCCAAAAAGGTTTCGGCCGAAAAAATTCTAAGCAACATTTTTTCATCCGAAAAATTGATGCTAGGAATTTTGGAGACTCGATTGTCACAAAAGTGTTACCCAGATTCATGATTTTACCCAATGCAACAACCATATAATATCACACAGCTTCAGTACAATTTCACGCAATACAATCAGGAACCTCAGTATAACACACTGCGAGGGGATTAAGCTAGCTACATAGGTGGAGGATGAGCAAGAGGAGGCTTTGGAAGAGGTAGAGGACCAATGGTATGTAACAATTATCAACAACCAAGACACTATGTAAGAGAATGTCCACTTCCACCAACAACTTGTATGTATTGTTGTGCATCTGATCATGACACGGAAGAATGTCCTACATTACTATGGAAGATCTAGGAAAAGAGGAATCAAAACAAATAGAATGTTCAATGGATTTCAGTGGAAGCGAGGGACGACGAAAGAAACATCAACATAGTTATGCACGTAGGAGATAAAACATGAAACAACGCATTCTGACAAGAGTCATTACAACCCCAATGGGTAAAGAAGAATGTCGAACCAAGGAAACAATTTGACATGCAGAATGAGAAGGAAACATTTAAGCAATCCAGATAAGAATTTTTTAATATTGACACCACGTCGACCTCAACTGTGCAATATAGAAATGGAGTGCCAAAGTACGAAATGACTCCATTGTTGGATCATACTAAAGAAATGCAACCCCTGGGAAAAGTAAGTACAATCAAAGGATTTTTACAATCATGTGTAAAAATATTAAACGATCCATACTCTGTCAAAATATTACAAAGTAGTTTAGAAAGATGTAGCATAGAGACAGAAGGAAAACTAGAACAGAAAAAAGTCAATCACCTACATACAAGGAGAATAACAAGTAATGAGTTCAGGTTGAATGCCAACATTGGATATTTTAACATGGGGGATATCATAATGGATCTAGGATCTGAAGTCAATGTATTACCCAAGAAAAAATGGCAATGTATGGGAGATCCCACATTAGGATATTCACCATATTATCACTATAATAATTTCTTGAAATCCAAGTCTTGAGATTTGGTGGAATGCTAAATCAATATAGAGGAGTGTTAGATTAGCAGGTGTGGTCATATTTGGCAGACAGGGTTAAAATCAGTGGAGACGTAGGAGTGATGGGACCTAGTGAGCTATAGATCTTAAGCAACCCAGATCGATGGTCAGGAGACATATCAGGTGAGTAAACAATGCGGAGGTTAAGCACTAGAGAGCGAGCCGGGGAAAATACTACAGTTTCAACCCATAGACACATGGCACCTCCAGAAGCATATCGAGGAAAAAAACAGGTGAGCACAAAACTGCTCAACCATTCCCCGATGTCACATGTTATAATATAATTAAATATGTCAAATCTAAAGGTTGCATGTGGAGAGGGGAAAGTGACGGCCAGTCAAATCATCTCACGCCACTTGTTCGAGTACTTTCCGTCCGTGCAATGACAAGTGAGCACCGCCAGATAACCAAATCAAAGGCTCATCATTCGAAATAGATTGGACAAATGTGATAAACCGACATACCTGCAGGTAGTCTTGTCAGTTGTTCATCATTGGCACTCAATGATGATTACCATTCAAAACATGGGTTACATTACTCTGTTTTGGGCAATTAACGTTTTATTTCAGAACGGGGTAATCACAGGTCGAATCATTTAGCTAAGGAAGATAAGTTCATGCTTTCTGCAAAACCATGGAAAATGGATATGACAGACCAAGTGGCCTACATTGAAACATGATTTTCAACTAATATGACAAATTCAACATTGAAGAAGAAAGAGAAATTGGTTTCTCGAATCTTAGAAACAAAATTTTATACAAATCCTTCAGGAGAGCCAGGAGCGGATGAAGAGGTCAGATTAAATCCCATCATGAAGGATTTAATAATCAACAAATACATATGAGAACACCATACATGAGCTTGTTGGTGCAATTTTGATTAGACCAGGGTCCTTCTCAGGTTACCAGCAAAAGGTACCATGTAGTCTAGAGAGTTGGCAATTTCATCTTCTTTGAAGAGAAGAAGTCTCACCCGAAGCACTGTTGAGACAGATAGATAGGGAAGGGTAGGGAAAAAACTTAAGAGGATCCATAGATCCTTCATGAATCATTATTGATCTTGAGAAAGAGACATGAACAAATCTGAAACATACATGTGCAAGAATCGAACCTACTTATGTTGCAAACAAGAATCTAAACACAGAACCATCGAGTAGAACTTATAACCGAGAAAGAAGAACTATAATGCATAAGGAAAACAGACAGAGACACATCATAATTGAAAATTTAGGTCCTTCTTCATATTATCTTCAGAATATTTCTATGATTACAGACTTAGAATTACACAGTAGGGCATTGTATAGACTCTTGACTTTGGACTCATGTCGCAGAGCTCCAATTCTCAAACTGATAGATCAAATTCATTATAGACTCAATACTTGACTTGAATCAACTCCCCACAATCAACTCGGAACGAACTCGTAATCAACATACCAACAACAACAATAATTTCAACAACAGCAACAATGTTAACAACAACAATGTCAACAACAACCCTTTTACACTTATGTTCAACCCTATATATAGCTGGGTTGTGTCTTCTATTTCGGCTTGTGCACTTCCTTGTTCTGTTGCAACTATTTGTTTCTTACCTGGCATTGCACTAAATTTCACAACTGCATTTTGCTGGCATCTGTCTCAAATGAATTGCACTGTCATTTTCATCTCCTCCGAAGAGAAGAAGTCTCACCCAAAGCACTGCTAAGACAGATAGATAGGGTGATCCATAGCTCCATCTCTAGGTTGCGTTAAGATGGCTCCTAAAGAAATTCCTGAAGCATCTACATGGACGTGAAATTCATTCTCTCAGTTTAGGAATATCAGAATCGATGTTGTGATGAGTATCTTCATGAGTGTCTCAAATGATTTATCACATTGTGGAGTCCATTGAAATGGTTCAACCTTTTTCAGAGGTGCAGTAATGTTGGCATATCTTTGGATGAACCTGCGATAGTAACCTATGTGTCCTAGTGTGGAGCACAATTGTTTAGCACTCATAGGTGGTGGCATATTCACAATGACCGCAACTTTGGATGGGTCTACCAATACTCCTTCTCGACAAACTATGTGGCCCAACAAATTCCCATGTGGTACACAAAAGATACACTTTTTGAGATTCAATGAGATATGCAACTCTTTTCATATGTCAAACATTAGCCACAAAAATGCTACATGTTCCTTGAGTAGGATACATATTGTCCAATCATCCATATAGACTTCTATAAATTTGTGAATGAACTCTCTAGAAGCTACTGTCACAATTCTTGAAAAAACTATCGGGGCGTTATTTAAGCCAATTGGCATCACATTGTATGCAAAGGATCCCCATTCTGTTATGAAAGTGGTTTTCTTTTTGTCCTCTTCAATGATCCTGACTTGGTGGTATCTTGAAAATACATCTGTGAATGAGTATGCTTCCTTCCCTACAGCCTATTCTAGCACCTTGTCTATAAAGGGTGTTGGGAAAGGGTCATGCACATAGGCAGAGATGAGACTTCTATAGTATACATGGACTCTAATATCCTCCATGTATTTCTTTCTTTGAATAACTATCGAGCTAACCCACTCTGCTTCTTCTACTGCAAAAATGAGACATGCTTCCAACATCTTGTCTATCTCCTTCTTAACCTTCTCTTTTACTCTAGGGTTAAGGTGGTATGGTCTATGTATGACTAGGGATAATTTTAAGGATAGAAATTTATCTCGGAATGTAGAAACCTTGGCGAATCTTACTAGTCCTTAATATGAAAACTATAAAACGTTTGGCGATATTTTTGTAAAAATATTCAATTTTCAAAGGGTTTTGTATAAAAATTGGGTTATTTTAAAGGTAAAATAATTTTATTTTATAGAATTTGGGTGAATTTCTTTTAAAAATATGGAAATTAGCAAATATTTGTTTTGGAAAAAGCATGGAAAATTAGCACATGGGCGATATATAGCCCCTAAAATTTTCCCTGTGTCTGACAGCCTTGGATCTTGGTTTCAATTCAATATTCATTTCTCCCATAACTCCTCTGATTCCCTTTAACTCTGAAAAAGTCTTTGGGAACAAATCCACACATACAACAACTCCTCGGGCATATTGGGGAAGCACAGACAGCCGACAACAACGTAGAAACGGGCCCATCAACATCAAAGAAAGGAGGTGAAGTTGGATCAAGCGAGTAGACAAGATCCAAATGACAGCAAAACCAAGCTAAAAATTTCACATCACACCCAACATGATGCGCATGGATGAAAATGTGGGGTAGACACCGCTGAAAGAATTGGCTCAACTACAGTTGGTATTGACGTAGATACCAACCAAGGCACTGTATAAATTACAAGTCAATGTTAAACATGAGTTAGAGTCTCACACACACATAGAGACGGAGAAATTGTAGTAGACAAAGGATGATCGAGATGGATTGGAATTGGTATTTGAGCAGGCCAAGATCGAGACCAAGGAGGAGAAGGAATGTGTGAAGGGACTAGAATAGAAAGTGTTCATAACCTACGCAAAGATCCCAAACAATGCGCAGATGGCCAAAATCACGACAAAAGAGAAGATTGATCAGATTGTGTAGATAATCGATCAATACCAATAGGAGATCGAGAATCTCTGGGAGTATCTAACACCTACCACTCCACTAGAGGTGAGAGAGAAAAGGCAGGAAGAGGAAACTACACAGATAAATGAGATAGAATGAAAAATCCACATGGCGGCCGACTTGTTCGAGAAAGAAACATAGCTCTAGAATAGGAAGAAGAAAGGATAAGTGCAGCGATTCGGGATCTCAAGCAGAGGCAGAAGATAATGTCAATCACAAAGCATGTCAAAGGAGCATAGGACATGAAGAAACTGTAGGCGGAACTCATAGTTGCATAGACACAAAAAAAGGAGCACCAGGCGCAAATGAAACCACTCCAGGAGAGAGAAGTAGAGGTCATTGCATAGGAAGAAGAAGCCAAAACATATATGGCACAAACCCAAGAAAAATGTGCAAGGATGTTGAGCGACGCGATTGTAGTGCAGATATTGGATGCACTCAAGAAGAATATTGTGCAGGCCCAAACACAAGCAACAGAGCTCATCGAGAAGTTCCAACCGATCACAAGGGATATTGAGGAAGCACACAGGGGTTAGGTGGCTCGGGACAAGCCACATGTCATTGTTGGGGGCCTGTTGGAAAGAGGCCAAATCAGAAGGAAAGTCTATTTTGGGAAGAAATGCATGCACAAGGAAAGCGACAACTAGAAGGAAGATTGGCACATGCGCATGCATGGAAAACCTAACGAAATTAGGTTTAGGGTTTTTGTAATACATTGTGATGGATGATGAGCTAGAAATGTGTAAATATAGATACCTAGGAGGTCTAGAGAGAGTGAGGATTAGAAAGTTTGAAGAGATGACGGGAAGAAGGAGTCCTATTTTGATAACTAGTTTGTAGTACTTTGTCATACAACCTAATTTTGTAATTTGTTGAGCTATAGAAGGGTCAGAAGGGTAGATATTGAGGGTTAGATCATAGGCTAAGGATCCTGGTGTGATCTAGTCTGCCTCATAATAGATCTCGACCTGAATGAGAAGGAGTTGTTGTTTAAGGATAAATTCATGAGTGCGGACACAGACCAATCTCCCCAGATCCACCTGGATCTGGAACAAAACGTGACATAATACTACTCTTTCCCTAGATCTAGCTATTGAATGAACTAAGAGAAATGGATGGTGGACATACCTTATGAACGCTCTCCTTTAATCTCTCTTATTCCTCGCTCTGCTCCGATGCTCTTGTGTCGTCCAATCACAACAACACAAACCAATCACAGCAAAGGCATTAATCTATTCAATACCTAGTCTATACATGTGATCAAGGAATCATGTAATAAGATGACATCATCATTATGGGAAAGGGACATATTCATGTATTGCATTAACTAAAAGAGAAATATACAACTTGAGCCTTGATGTCGTAGATCTCCTTTCGATGGCTCCTAGCTTTGACACACACACTTGCTCATGCATGAAGAAGTTGAACCACATATGATGACTTTGCTTGTTGTCTCTTGCTACTGTAGCTTCAATCCTCCATACAATCTTGCACAAGTTCTCCAATCAATCTCTTGCTAGCTTGCTTCTTCTTCTAACCATTTCCATGAGCAATCCCCTCAATATATAGGAGAAGATTGATTAGTTACTTGGATAGGGAATAATCCCAAGATATCTGGAAAGCCAGTATTTTTCCAACCATTCAAACTCCAACTCATCCTTCTAGAAGATTCCTTCTAGAAGGACCGAGAAATTATTCATTTTCCTTCTTTAAAAACAAGTTCGCACCCTGGACTTGAGCACAGTGCGAGAGGTTCGCAGTCAAGCTAAATGCAGCCTGCAAGAATGAAGGATTCTCGCAGGAGAATATATATGCAGCCTGTGAACTATTTTCAAAATATGATTTTGAGAAAATGACAAGTGTAACCTTCTTCAGGAAAATGTTCTTAATGAAGAGTTTGATCTTCCAT
>JASDQU010682435.1:55062-66015 GCA_032191745.1 Picea mariana | reverse complement strand
GTCATGGGCTTGAGGGGATTGGAAAGGAGGCCTTTTAGGCCTCGGTTGGACTATTCCCTGTCCAATCCAATTAAATAATCTAGCATGAAACAATTGGCCAAGCTCTTTTGAATCAACATCAAAGTGTATAGAGAACCTAGGCCTTCTTGGGCCTCGGTTCCAGTTACGTCTACCTATTTTCCCTTGGCCATAGCTTCCATGAATGAAAAAAACGCATCCTGCATATGTTAACAATTAGCAAATAGTCTTTTAAATAACCATGCATGACAAATCCTTAAAAATACGAAATAGATTTGGCTTAGAATGTAACAGGCTCACGCAATCCAATCGATACAAATTTTTCTAACATTAATCAATGAGAAGGGGGGGTGAAAAACATGTTCTGGGATACATGAGGGGTTGATATCGACTGAAAATATGATATAATGAAAGGGGATAAGAAATGGTCACTGCTCAATGACAACAACAATCAACTATAAATCAACCCAAAAAATTTAATGCAATCCCCTCAAGACACTGCCCCTTCATCCACTTAACACATAAATTCTCTTAGCTGTAATCAATATCAGAACAAGGGATGAACGAAATGAATATGGGATATGTGAGGGGGTTGTAATTAGCAGCAAATGAGATAATGAGGGGGGAAAAATGTTTACTGTTCATGAGATTAATCAAGCAATCCATAACACATTTTGCAGTAAAAAAAATATGCATCAACCAACAATCAGATGACTGAGTAATAATTCTCGTGTATTTGCCAAATTTCACTGTCCATTAATATCCAACACACTGCCATTACAACAGAAGTATGTCACACAATTTGTAAGTGGTTATGTTCCTTTTATTTGTACATTATTCCTTTTATAAAATTCAACAACAACACTCATTCCCATTCTGTAATCATTAACATCCACCACTGCCATATATTTCTTCAATCCATATCTATATTTAAAAGTTGTGCTTTCAAAATAATAATGAAGACACTGTTTCTATAATAGATCCACTCAAGATCTGTATTCATATTTTTCCCCACATATATATGCAGTGGAAAACCAAAATAATCAAACTTCACATGCCACGCCTAAAAAGGCAATTGACTATACACCCAACAATTAACTAACACGACTGTCATCCACAATGATCAATTGCAATAAATAACACACTTAAAAAAAACTCAGTGGGTATCATCGAGCATAAAAATAGGTCATCCATGCTATACATGGTGCACAACTGAGAGAATCCCATAGCGTAATATTTCCAATAATCACACAACAACCTATGACCATGACATAACTCAAAACATCATTCCGGGCTAATTATTAAGTCGCATGTGAGTGACTAGGACGCACGCACTCAAGCCTGTTCTACCAAGGAGAAATTATGCAGTAGAAATATCCAATCCAATCCTCTATTTCACAAAATGCCATCTACAGGACACAACATGTGTGATCAATACCAAACCCCTGTGACCAATGTTAGGCATCGACCAAGTCGCCATGAGTGCAAACTAGGGGCTGTGCATTAACCGATAATTCACCATTGTGTTAAGGAAAAAACAATCAATCGAACAACCGTGGTAGCTACGTATACCCATGCACCCAATTGAAACGGGCAGAGCCCTTCCATTAAAAGCAACTGAGTTCTTTGAAATCAGGCTGGGATTGTGAATTTTTAGAAGTGAAATTTGCAATGTATGTCTCACGCTATTATCACAGAGACAGTGATGAAAAGCTATACCAACATGACCGCTATACAACCAACGGGTTAGCCTGCATTCAAAGCAATAGACCATAATAACTGGTAACTACTTGGCAGATGACTTCCAGTCTAGAGGGTTGAGGGTTTGCATGGTAGCCTTATAGGAGGAACATAATTAACTGCAGTAAAACTTCAAGGCCATAGGTGTACGCACAAAGAAACCTATGAATCTTGTGAACGAGAGACAGTTCCTTGACAGGGCCAAAACAAGAGAGTAGGACTCTAGTTAAACCCAAGAATTGCGAATACAACCATTTAGCCATGATTTAAAGAAAACCCTTCAACCAAAACACAGTGGTGACAAGGAAATATCACCCAGGAAGACTAACAACTTTGATGAACTTAAAAATATTACAGCAAAACCATCCATTTTCCATTCGAAACCAAAATTCCACACAGTTGCAACACTCATGACAAACACAAACCCACACAACTGAGCCAAAAAGAGACATACTTGTTAATCAAAATCCTTAAGACGAGAGGTGGCCGAGTGGTTTCACCCTGCTAAAAATCCAGAGTGTGAACACAACAACAAGATCAAACAATAGTCCGACTAGGGTGGCAGCCAACAGGAAGGGTAAAGGTGACACACATTAAATGAACGTCGCCTCCACCCATAACTCCTTTACTCCACAATACATGCCAACAAGTCTTCCATTAACACCATTAATCAACCAGTGCATCGAGAATATGAACATATTTAAACCATAGTGTAATCCAAGTTCCACATAATAATTCAACCATTTGCATTGTCTCTTTGCCAAATGCGCCACTCATGTTTATATTCCCAATATAACTCAAATAAATCACTTGATCACTATACAATATAAAGAATCATGTATATAATCATCACCAATAGCATGATCAACAACCCAAAACATAGCATAATCACCATAAAAATCGCAAATCTATTACTCCCATGAGCCATCAATGTTTATAACGTATATATATCAGCTACCGATTCTATTAACCAATGCATAACCATTGCATTATTACCTTGCCAAAATGCACCACCAAAATTTCCACCACATGCATATATAAAAAATGTATTAACACAATTTCATAGCCATTTCCTTATTAGCTAGGGTTTAACGGTGATCAACAAATATTTTATGCATGTAGTATTGTAGAACTAGGTTTCTTTGCACTTGTTGTAATACCTTGCCTTCTTCAAAAACTACCCTTCAAGTGACTTTACTAACATGTTTGTTGTGTAGGTGCGAGAAGAACAAATACCATATGTGAATAACATGCTGTAGTATCGTGAAGGGACAACATCTCACAACTTAACTCATATCAATGACAACCATATTAATATCAACCATGTAAACTTCTGTAGCACATCATCATAACATAAAAAATGAACAAACCTACAACTAAATAATTCAAGGGGGTCCCACCTACTAGTAATATTTAGTTTTATAATAATAACTTTAGCAACACTTTTCGGGCGGATCTACGTTGATGTTTTCAATTGTCAACAAACTGGATCTCATTCCTCTTCTTCCACTCTTTCCTTTGTCTGTGGTGTTGATGTCCCTATTCCCATGCTGCTACCTGTTGTCTGTAATTCCCCGATTTGCTTGAGGAACTGCCGCATGTCTGCCAACTTCTCTTGAATCCTATCCCTATAGTGTGAAACATTGTCAAAATCCTCAGCTAGACAATCCTGGACCATTCGGGCTATCATTTCTCCATCATCCTCCATGATTTTATATTTTGGAGGTGTTCTTTGTTCCTTCATCTTCTTGTGCACTCCTCCTATCTGCGTGGCTGGCCTCTTATTCCCACTTGGTTCCTGTGGGTTGGGACTTGTTGTGGTCCCCTGCGTTGCCTCAAACTACTTTTGCTGCACTTGATCTGACTGCATAGTATTATTTTTTCCCTTCTGGGTCCTTGTCTTGGATTCCCCTTCACCTGTCTGCTTTGTCTTTGTCTTTGTCTGGCCCGTCCTCTGTTTCTTGGGTATTGGTACTTCTGGAGGCCGTGTTTCTCCATACCCTGCCTCTTCTTCTGCTGTCCTTTCCGACAATTCCTGGGTGAGGACTATAATTTTCCATTCATCTTCCCAGTCTTTTATCACCATGTCAATGTCACTCTCTGTGATACAGTAAAACATTTGTATTCATTGCTTATTGAGATCCTTCCACGCTTGTATCCACATCATATGTCATGTGGCCTTAAAGTTGGCGATGCTCCGGTACTGCGCAACAGCCCGTGGTGTGATCCTCCACATGTTGTTGATGGCTTCCTGCAAATCTCATAGGTATCCTTCAAATATGGACCCGTTCATCCTTTTGTGCTTAGCATCTGACGTGGCTTTCAACAACAAATATCTTTCTCCTTGATTCAGTTTGGGTTTGGTACCGAAAGCTACATATCTTGGTTCTCTCCATCCAATAAAGGCTATTATCATGATTAGCCATGAATAATGAAACTCTATTCCTAGATCTTAGGCATCCTTGCAGTCATCCAGGAATAAGTTCAAGAGATAGGGTGCAAAACTCACTGTGGTGCCCTCGGTGCATTAAGTTGCAACTGTGACAACCCCAGCTGGAACTTCCTCTTTGCGACATTTCCTTAGTAGCTTACAGGCTAATATTTTTTCACCCATTTGTGTGGCGACATCGTTGATACTTTTGAGGATGATTCCTCGTGTCCCCCTGTCAGTGCCTTACTTCCTCTTCATCACTTTTGCTAGTGCTTTCTCCTTGGTTTTGTCGTCCAGAAACTATGCGGGATCCATGACCTAGGATGCCAATCATTTTATGTTTGCAATAAGATCTATGTCTATCGAGACAAGCTTATCCAACCAGATGTCTCCACCATTTGTGACTATTAATAGTTGTTTGATGAACTCGCTTGCGTACTGCCTTCTGCCAAAATGTGTTAGATCCAACAGACCTAAAATTATTGTTTTCTCCAACCCCGTTTCCCATTGAAGTGGCTGATCAATCGATTCTCCAACCGGATTTGTGCCCACAGTATCCAAGCACACTCTCTTTGCAAATTCTGGAAACTTGTCTGTGTCTGCTACATCATGGTTCAAGTATTTTAGCTTGTCAATATGACCCAACAAGTCTGATTCCACTCGTACCCCATCTGGTATATGTAGTAGAATGAGGGCTACAATGTGTTATTTGTGAGGTGACCTAGGTACCTACTGCTTGTCTTTCTTCAATGGTGGTGGCTGGCTCGAGGTTCCGATGACTCCCAGTTGTGTTTCAGAATACCATTGTGGCCAACCTATGACATCTTCGAATGTTCCTTCTAGTGGGTGGTCTGATATGGTTTATTGAGACTTGTCTGGCTCGATTGCTACTTACTGATTCGTCGTTGTTCCATTGAATTTCAGAGCTGTTTTGATGTTCTCTATTTGCACCTCCTTCAGGGTTTCTATGTCCTAGTTCTGCTGCTCCTGTACCTCTGTTGATTTATCTATGTTCATGCCCTCCGATGCTGGATGTTGGGTTTCTTCCACTATAGGTGTGGGGTTTACAGGTGTTGTGTCTAGGGATGGTATTTTGTTGATATTAACAACCTCCCACGACTGTTGTTCGCCTTCTTCCAGGTGTACCCATGACCTGGTTCTAACTCTGGGTTGTCTGGCACTTTGGATTACTTCTGCTTGCTTTGGTGGTGCCATGGTGGTGGGTATTGAAGGTTTGCTGAGTTTGAATGGTCTCTGTGACCTCTGTGAACTCTTCCCTGTGTTCCTTAGCCTCTATCTCTCTTGATCTGTTGTCTTTTCGCAAATAGATTGTTTTCTCCTGTGTCCGTGTGTTGTATGGGCATCCCATGAAGCTTGTCGAGGACGCTTCCTTGATTCTAGATTTAATGCACCTCTAGTTATTTTGTACTTTCCATTACTCTTCCTTTCCGTCTCTAGTTGGTGCAATTAATGTGGTGTCCCATCAGTCCTTTCCATCCTTTAATTCCACCCGACTCCATCATTTCGTACTGCTTTTGTCATCTTCCCGTTTCTCACTTGTTTCCATTTTTACGTGGTCTTTGTCCTTCTCCTTGCCGAGTTTGTGTTCCTAAGTATGCGTGCCCTTTCATCTTTTGACGCACTTTGTCTTTGTTGGCACTGTTTTAACATTCTTTAACATTTTTTTTTACTACACGGTGGGTAGTCAACTGTTCTTGTACAGCTTAAGTCAGCTCCCATTATTCATCCCTTTGAGTTCTGCACTTGATAAGTCTCTCAACTATACAACTCGTCCATCTGTGATAGATTTTACTTCGTACAGTACTAGCCATTGCATTCTTAGCTTCCCTGGGTGCTGAAGTGATTTGCTGTCATACATTAATACTAGATCTCTTTCTTTGAAATCTTTCTTCTTGATTTGTTTATCATGCCAAGCTTTGTCCCTTGCTTTCTGAACTTGTTGGTAAAATCCCGCTAAGATGCAGTCTTCCTCCATGGTCATTAACTGATTTAGTTTCTCCTGTACTATGCCTTTTTTTTTCATATGTGTAATTGTTGCTACGCGTAAACTTGGTACTAGGAACTCTAATGGCACCACTGCTTCTTGGCCATAGACTAGTTTAAATGGCGTGTGTCCTGTCAACTTTTTACACATAGTCTTGTAAGCCCATAATACTGCTAGTACTTTTAAGTCCTAGTCGTACCTATTGACATTACAGATCTTTGTCAACGCATTCTCAAGGATTTTGTTAAATGCTTCCACTGTGCCATTTTCCTATGGGTGATATGGTGTGCTCTTCTGATGATGGACTTCAAACTCTTCAGTCATAGCGCTGATGGTGCTGTTTATGAAGTGCGTGCCTTGGTCGCTCATCAAAACTCTTGGGCATCCAAATCTAGTAATTACTTGTTCAAATAAAAAGTGTGTTGTTGTTTCTGTGTTGCAATCCTTCATTGGTGTGGCTTCCGATCATCTTGTTAGGTACTTCCTCGCGATGATAATGTACCTAGCTCCCGTTCTTTTTGCTGGTGGGTTGATTGGTCCCACAAAGTTTATTGCCCACTTATTGAATGCTTGCAATGTTACTTGTGTTCCTAATGGCATCTCATTCCTTCTGTTGGGTTTACACACCCTTTGACAGACATCACATCTCTGACAGTACTCCGAGTGTTTGTGAATCATTGACCACCATAGTCCTGCGCGCAATACCTTCTGCACGGTAACTTTACCTGTGTAATGGTCTCCCGTGATCTCCTCATGGGCTTCTTCTAACACCCTTGGTCTTTCTTGTTCTAAAACATATCTGCGTAAGATGTTGTCTATGCCCATTTTGTATAAGTTTACCGCGATCAGTTGATAGTCTGCAGCGCAGACTACAAAGTTTTTCTTCTGCGCAGTGTTATATTCTTGCGGCGCAATACCTATGCTCAAGTACTGAATAATATTTGCGAAGTATTCATTGGTGATCTGGACTGAGAATAACCGTGCATCTGGGAAGTTGTCTTCTAAATTCATAGGTTCTTCTCCATTTGTGACTCTTGATAGGTGGTCAAGTTCTGTTCTACACGTCTCTAAGTGCTCCGCTGGTGCCCCTTGTCCATTGTACTTCTGTTGCTTGTTGTTTTTCTATTCTACGTCGAACCTTATGCGCAATAACCTCTTACATTGGTACCAATATGTGGTTGTCTCTTTATGTGTTCCCCACCATCTTGCTGGTGTGGCCTTGAGTTCTATATCAAGTGATAACAATCTTTGATACTCCAAAAATTTGTCTTCATACTATGCCAAGAATGTTTCCAAATCATTTATTTCGTGGAAACTGGGTGGTTCCCTTATTTTTGTGCCTACCCATCTTACTGCTTGGTCTATTCTTGCACATATTCTCATGGAAACTTTGTGTAATCGTTGTTGCCATTTTTCTAAACCAATGTCTAAGTCCGTTACACACGAGTTTATGCTCCACCAACTGAGTATCCCATCTGCATTTGGGTTTACGTAGTCCTCATCGTCCGTAGTTGTTTTGTACAACTGGTAGATTTCCTCTAAGTCCGGGCAAGCAAGTTCTACAAAACTTTCCCCTTCTGATGGGTCTAATGGCATGATGACCCCGTATTCACCTGACTCAAATGTCATTTTTTTGGTCTTCAAGTTGATTATGGCTTGATTGTCAAATGCCCAATCCAAACCAAGTAACGTGGGGTATGGTGTTTTTCCATCCAATATTTCAATGACTTCAAAATCTTCTTTAGTATGCACCCCATCCAGGTCTACTGTGACTCCTTTCAGTCTACCGATTGGTAGGACTCTGTGTTGGTATGAACATATGAATATCCTAATGTGGGCTCTCCCATGCATTTCCATGTTTTCTTTGGTAGTACATTAACTTCAGATCCTAGATCCAGTATGATGTCTCCCATATTGAAATCTTAAATGTTTGCATTCAGTCTAAACTCACTACTTGTTCTTCTCCTAGTATGTAGGTGATTGATTGTTTTTGGTTCTAGTTTTTCTTCCATCTCGATTCTACATTTTTCTAGTATGCTTTGCAATATTTTCATAGATGATGGATCACTTAATACTTTTACACATGATTGCAGAAATCATTTGATTGTAATTACTTGTCCCATAGAATGTGGCTCGTTGGTATGATCCAATAATGAAGGCATTTCATATTCTGGTGCTTCCTTGCTTTGCTGCACAGTTGAAGTCATCGCAATGTCCTCCTTATGAAATTCTTGTCGGGCTTGCTTAAATATCTCCTTCTCCTTCTGCGCATCGAATTGCTTCCTTGGTTCAGCGTTGTTCTTTACCCATTCATTTTGTGTTGGCTCTTATCGAATGACGTCATCCCCTGTTTTATCTTCTCCATGGGTGACTATGTTGATATTTCGTTTTTCATCCCTTGCTTCAACTGAAATCCAATGAACATTCTGGTTGTTCTGGTTCCTCTTTTCCTGAATCTTTACTAGTAGTGTTGACATTCTTCTGTATCATGGTCTGATGTGCGACAATACATACATGTTACTGGTGGAAGTGGACATTCCATTGCATAATGTTCGGGTTGTTGAAAATTATGACATACCATTGGTCCTCTACCTCGTCCAAAACCTCCTCTCTCTCGTCCACCCATTTGTAGCCTATTCGATCTCCTCTCAGCGCGTTATATTGAGGCGCCTAATTATACTGCATGGTATTTTACTAAGGCTGTGTTGTGTTGTACTGTGGCTGTGCACTATTATATGGTTGTTGAGCAGTATTATATTGTTGTTGCACAGTGTTGTATGGATATGGAACTTGATTAAACTGTGGCATGGCTTGCCTAGTCATCATTTCTGCCTGCACTCTATATGCATTTGATGTCCGTTCTTACATTAACTCCATAGTTTTGCAATATTTGTCATCGTCGCCTACTGACTTGCAAAAAGTGCAAAGGAACTCTTTGGGACTGTTTGGTATTTCTGCATCATAGGACAGTGATATGGGTCATGGCCTGGTTTCTTATAGACTTCACACCATAGTCCTCCTGTTGGTAATGGGTTTGGCATTCATGCTACAATATACTGCGCGAATGTTGGACATTCATTCTTATGGTGTCCTTTCATCCTGCATGTAGTACACCAAACGACTTCCTGTTTATCCTTATTCTTATTATGGTTGAGTTGGAACGTTAAGTTATTCAAATCCTCCTTTAGTTCTTCGATAGCTGGATCTGTTTGTTGATACTAGTTTTCTTCCAGTTGCAGGGCTGCCTGCAGAGCCTCTGCCTGCGTCAGAAACTTTTGTTGTCACAATGGGTATTTTAAGTGTGGGAGCAATGAATTGACAAACAAGTGTCGATGCTGCATATCGGTCATGAGATATTTCAATTTCCCCTTCAGTCACTTAAATCTTTGGTCAATCTCCCATATGGATTCTCCTGGTTTTTGTCAGATTTCTATCATCTCATTCATTTATTGATCATCTAAGCTAAGCTTCTGGAACTTATTTATCAGTAACTTATTAATGTCTATCTGTGTCCTTCTTGTCCTAGGTGCATTGTTTGCGTCGAGACTCATGTACCAGTATAGTGCACGGCCTCTTATCATAATAACTACTACGCAAGTTTGGTATCTTCATCAGTGATCTATTTTGCTTCCCAGATCTTCGCACAAATGAACAAGTGTTTCTCAGGGTCTTCTACTGCTTCTCCTCAAAATTATGGTAACTTGATGGTGGGATCATGTCCTGCCATTCTAAATGTTGAACTACTACCTCTGTGTGATGTTGATACTTGACTAGTGTTGCTTGAACTGGCTCCTCCAATTGTTTCTCCTTGTGTATATGTAATTCCTACTGTCGGACTTCTTCCGAACTTCGGTTGTCTAAATGGTGGTGTTCTCTTTGGTGTATTAGTCGCACATGGGTTTATGGTTTCCATAGTGACATTGATATGGATAGGATTGTTGCCTTCTCTTCCCATTATTGTACCTCTTGTCTTCCTCTCGTATGTTGCGAAGGATTTCCTCAATCTGATCCACAACCTGGAGATCCTCTACCTCTTCCTTGTCACTCGCCAATTCTTCCCTCATGGCTACGACTCTCTTCTTGGTATTCACCTTGTATTGGTAGGGTACTTTGCTACACATATTTCCAATTGTCTCCAAGATCCACCTGATCTGGTCGTCATCCATCATGATTGGGTCAAAGGGTTCCTCCTCCTTTCCCTTATCCTTTCCTCCTTCAATTTCTCCTCTTTTTGTCAGTGCTTCCCTCCTTCCCCCATGCATGCAGGGAAGTTTAGTTGTCTGATTCCATTGTCATTACACCTTTGTTGTATAGTAGTATCTTAATAGAAGTATACAATGATCAAATGTACCTTCCTCGAGGTCCTTTTAGAAACTCTTTCTCCACTGCGCTGTACGACTTCACTGTGTCTACTGTAAACTCTGTTATAAAGCCTACCATAATACTGTCAAGCAAAAATCTACTGCGCGGGTGAATTTGTTGTTCACCTGTTGTAACTGCTCAATCTGTACTGAGGTCCACTCTAACTGTTAAATCCAATTCGTTGCATGGTTATCCTTCAACCTTAGTATCCACTCTTGCAGTAAATGTGGCAGAAAAAGGCTTCGTGTAAATCAATAAACACATATTTTTCAAGGTATTTATGGGGTGTTATTCTAGGGTTTCTGTTATCTTTCTGTGAAAACTCCAACTCTTTGGTTATTAGCCAAGTTTCGATCTCTACTTTTGTGGGATTCGATGGTCTCAACATCCCCTTATA
>JASDQU010682435.1:44085-55042 GCA_032191745.1 Picea mariana | reverse complement strand
GTCATGGGCTTGAGGGGATTGGAAAGGAGGCCTTTTAGGCCTCGGTTGGACTATTCCCTGTCCAATCCAATTAAATAATCTAGCATGAAACAATTGGCCAAGCTCTTTTGAATCAACATCAAAGTGTATAGAGAACCTAGGCCTTCTTGGGCCTCGGTTCCAGTTACGTCTACCTATTTTCCCTTGGCCATAGCTTCCATGAATGAAAAAAACGCATCCTGCATATGTTAACAATTAGCAAATAGTCTTTTAAATAACCATGCATGACAAATCCTTAAAAATACGAAATAGATTTGGCTTAGAATGTAACAGGCTCACGCAATCCAATCGATACAAATTTTTCTAACATTAATCAATGAGAAGGGGGGGTGAAAAACATGTTCTGGGATACATGAGGGGTTGATATCGACTGAAAATATGATATAATGAAAGGGGATAAGAAATGGTCACTGCTCAATGACAACAACAATCAACTATAAATCAACCCAAAAAATTTAATGCAATCCCCTCAAGACACTGCCCCTTCATCCACTTAACACATAAATTCTCTTAGCTGTAATCAATATCAGAACAAGGGATGAACGAAATGAATATGGGATATGTGAGGGGGTTGTAATTAGCAGCAAATGAGATAATGAGGGGGGAAAAATGTTTACTGTTCATGAGATTAATCAAGCAATCCATAACACATTTTGCAGTAAAAAAAATATGCATCAACCAACAATCAGATGACTGAGTAATAATTCTCGTGTATTTGCCAAATTTCACTGTCCATTAATATCCAACACACTGCCATTACAACAGAAGTATGTCACACAATTTGTAAGTGGTTATGTTCCTTTTATTTGTACATTATTCCTTTTATAAAATTCAACAACAACACTCATTCCCATTCTGTAATCATTAACATCCACCACTGCCATATATTTCTTCAATCCATATCTATATTTAAAAGTTGTGCTTTCAAAATAATAATGAAGACACTGTTTCTATAATAGATCCACTCAAGATCTGTATTCATATTTTTCCCCACATATATATGCAGTGGAAAACCAAAATAATCAAACTTCACATGCCACGCCTAAAAAGGCAATTGACTATACACCCAACAATTAACTAACACGACTGTCATCCACAATGATCAATTGCAATAAATAACACACTTAAAAAAAACTCAGTGGGTATCATCGAGCATAAAAATAGGTCATCCATGCTATACATGGTGCACAACTGAGAGAATCCCATAGCGTAATATTTCCAATAATCACACAACAACCTATGACCATGACATAACTCAAAACATCATTCCGGGCTAATTATTAAGTCGCATGTGAGTGACTAGGACGCACGCACTCAAGCCTGTTCTACCAAGGAGAAATTATGCAGTAGAAATATCCAATCCAATCCTCTATTTCACAAAATGCCATCTACAGGACACAACATGTGTGATCAATACCAAACCCCTGTGACCAATGTTAGGCATCGACCAAGTCGCCATGAGTGCAAACTAGGGGCTGTGCATTAACCGATAATTCACCATTGTGTTAAGGAAAAAACAATCAATCGAACAACCGTGGTAGCTACGTATACCCATGCACCCAATTGAAACGGGCAGAGCCCTTCCATTAAAAGCAACTGAGTTCTTTGAAATCAGGCTGGGATTGTGAATTTTTAGAAGTGAAATTTGCAATGTATGTCTCACGCTATTATCACAGAGACAGTGATGAAAAGCTATACCAACATGACCGCTATACAACCAACGGGTTAGCCTGCATTCAAAGCAATAGACCATAATAACTGGTAACTACTTGGCAGATGACTTCCAGTCTAGAGGGTTGAGGGTTTGCATGGTAGCCTTATAGGAGGAACATAATTAACTGCAGTAAAACTTCAAGGCCATAGGTGTACGCACAAAGAAACCTATGAATCTTGTGAACGAGAGACAGTTCCTTGACAGGGCCAAAACAAGAGAGTAGGACTCTAGTTAAACCCAAGAATTGCGAATACAACCATTTAGCCATGATTTAAAGAAAACCCTTCAACCAAAACACAGTGGTGACAAGGAAATATCACCCAGGAAGACTAACAACTTTGATGAACTTAAAAATATTACAGCAAAACCATCCATTTTCCATTCGAAACCAAAATTCCACACAGTTGCAACACTCATGACAAACACAAACCCACACAACTGAGCCAAAAAGAGACATACTTGTTAATCAAAATCCTTAAGACGAGAGGTGGCCGAGTGGTTTCACCCTGCTAAAAATCCAGAGTGTGAACACAACAACAAGATCAAACAATAGTCCGACTAGGGTGGCAGCCAACAGGAAGGGTAAAGGTGACACACATTAAATGAACGTCGCCTCCACCCATAACTCCTTTACTCCACAATACATGCCAACAAGTCTTCCATTAACACCATTAATCAACCAGTGCATCGAGAATATGAACATATTTAAACCATAGTGTAATCCAAGTTCCACATAATAATTCAACCATTTGCATTGTCTCTTTGCCAAATGCGCCACTCATGTTTATATTCCCAATATAACTCAAATAAATCACTTGATCACTATACAATATAAAGAATCATGTATATAATCATCACCAATAGCATGATCAACAACCCAAAACATAGCATAATCACCATAAAAATCGCAAATCTATTACTCCCATGAGCCATCAATGTTTATAACGTATATATATCAGCTACCGATTCTATTAACCAATGCATAACCATTGCATTATTACCTTGCCAAAATGCACCACCAAAATTTCCACCACATGCATATATAAAAAATGTATTAACACAATTTCATAGCCATTTCCTTATTAGCTAGGGTTTAACGGTGATCAACAAATATTTTATGCATGTAGTATTGTAGAACTAGGTTTCTTTGCACTTGTTGTAATACCTTGCCTTCTTCAAAAACTACCCTTCAAGTGACTTTACTAACATGTTTGTTGTGTAGGTGCGAGAAGAACAAATACCATATGTGAATAACATGCTGTAGTATCGTGAAGGGACAACATCTCACAACTTAACTCATATCAATGACAACCATATTAATATCAACCATGTAAACTTCTGTAGCACATCATCATAACATAAAAAATGAACAAACCTACAACTAAATAATTCAAGGGGGTCCCACCTACTAGTAATATTTAGTTTTATAATAATAACTTTAGCAACACTTTTCGGGCGGATCTACGTTGATGTTTTCAATTGTCAACAAACTGGATCTCATTCCTCTTCTTCCACTCTTTCCTTTGTCTGTGGTGTTGATGTCCCTATTCCCATGCTGCTACCTGTTGTCTGTAATTCCCCGATTTGCTTGAGGAACTGCCGCATGTCTGCCAACTTCTCTTGAATCCTATCCCTATAGTGTGAAACATTGTCAAAATCCTCAGCTAGACAATCCTGGACCATTCGGGCTATCATTTCTCCATCATCCTCCATGATTTTATATTTTGGAGGTGTTCTTTGTTCCTTCATCTTCTTGTGCACTCCTCCTATCTGCGTGGCTGGCCTCTTATTCCCACTTGGTTCCTGTGGGTTGGGACTTGTTGTGGTCCCTTGCGTTGCCTCAAACTACTTTTGCTGCACTTGAGACGACTGCATAGTGTTCTTTTTTCCCTTCTGGGTCCCTATCTTGGATTCCCCTTCACCTGTCTGCTTTTTCTTTGTCTTTGTCTGGTCTGTCCTCTATTTCTTGGGTATTGGTACTTCTGGAGGCCGTGTTTCTCCATACCCCGCCTCTTCTTCTGCTGTCCTTTCCGACAATTCCTGGGTGAGGACTGTAATTTTCCATTCATCTTCCCAGTATTTTATCACCATTTCAATGTCGCTCTCTGTGATACAGTAAAACATTTGAAGCCATTTCTTATCGAGATCCTTCCACGCTTGTATTCACATCGTATGTCATGTGGCCTTAAAGTTGCCGATGCTCCGGTACTGCGCAACAGCCTGTGGTGTGATCCTCCACATGTTGTTGATGGATTCCTGCAAATCTCATAGTTATCCTTCAAATATGGACCCGTTCATCCTTTTGTGCTTAGCATATGACGTGGATTTCAACAACAAATATCTTGCTCCTTGATTCAGTTTGGGTCTGGTACCGAAAGTTACATATCTTGGTTCTCTCCATCCAATAAAGGCTATTATCATGATTAGCCATGAATAATGAAACTCTATTCCTATATCTTAGGCATCCTTGCAGTCATCCAGGAATAAGTTCAAGAGATAGGGTGCCCAACTCACTGTGGTGCCCTCGGTGCATTAAGTTGCAACTGTGACAACCCCAGCTGGAACTTCCTCTTTGCGACATTTCCTTAGTAGCTTATAGGATAATATTTTTTCACCCATTTGTGTGGCGACATCGTTGATACTTTTGAGGATGATTCCTCGTGTCCCCCTATCAGTGCCTTACTTCCTCTTCATCACTTCTGCTAGTGCTTTCTCCTTGGTTTTGTCGTCCAGAAACTATGCGGGATCCATGACCTAGGATGCCAATCATGTTATGTTTGCAATAAGATCTATGTCTATCGAGACAAGCTTATCCAACCATATGTCTCCACCATTTGTGACTATTAATAGTTGTTTGATGAACTCGCTTGCGTACTGCCTTCTGCCAAAATGTGTTAGATCCAATAGACCTAAAATTATTGTTTTCTCCAACCCCGTTTCCCATTGAAGTGGCTGATCAATCGATTCTCCAACCGGATTTGTTCCCACAGTATCCAAGTACACTCTCTTTGCAAATTCTAGAAACTTGTCTGTGTCTGCTACATCGTGGTTCAAGTGTTTTAGCTTGTCAATATGACCCAACAAGTCTGATTCCACTCGTACCCCATCTGGTATATGCAGTAGAACGAGGGATGCAATGTGTTGTTTGTGAGGTGACCTAGGTACCTACTGCTTGTCTTTCTTCGACGGTGGTGGCTGGCTCGAGGTTCCGATGACTACCAGTTGTGTTTCAGAATACCATTGTGGCCAACCTATGACATCTTCAAATGTTCCTTCTGGTGGGTGGTCTGATATAGTTTATTGAGACTTGTCTGGCTCGATTGCTACTTCCTGATTCGTCGTTGTTCCATTGAATTTCAAAGCTGTTTTGATGTTCTCTATTTGCGCCTCCTTTAGGGTTTCTATGTCCTGGTTCTACTGCTCCTGTACCTCTGTCGATTTATCTATGTTCATGCCCTCCGATGCTGGATGTTGGGTTTCTTCCACTATAGGTGTGGGGTTTACAGGTGTTGTGTCTAGGGATGGTATTTTGTTGATATTAACAACCTCCGATGACTGTTGTTCGCCTTCTTCCAGGTGTACCCATGACCTGGTTCTAACTCTGGGTTGTCTGGCACTCTGGATTACTTCTGCTTGCTTTGGTGGTGCCATGGTGGTGGGTATTGAAGGTTTGCTGAGTTTGAATGGTCTCTGTGACCTCTGTGAACTCTTCTCTGTGTTCCTTAGCCTCTATCTCTCTTGATCTGTTGTCTTTTCACAAATAGATTGTTTTCTTCTGCGTCCATGTGTTGTATGGGAATCCCATGAAGCTTGTCGAGGACGCTTCCTTGATTCTAGATTTAATGCACCTCTAGTTCTTTTGTACTTTCCATTACTCTTCCTTTCTGTCTCTAGTTGGTGCAATTAATGTGGTGTCCCATCAGTCCTTTCCATCCTTTAATTCCACCCGACTCCATTATTTCGTACTGCTTTTGTCGTCTTCCCGTTTCTCACTTGTTTCCATTTTTACGTGGTCTTTGTCCTTCTCCTTGACGAGTCTGTGTTCCTAAGTATGCGTGCCCTTTCATCTATTGACGCACTTTGTCTTTGTTGGCACTGTTTTAACATTCTTTAACATTTTTTTTTTACTGCATGGTGGGTAGTCAACTGTTCTTGTACAGCTTAAGTCAGCTCCCATTATTCATCCCTTTGAGTTCTGCACCTGATAAGTCTCTCAACTATACAACTCCTCCATCTGTGACAGATTTTACTTCGTACGGTCCTAGCCATTGAATTCTTAGCTTCCTTGGGTGCTGAAGTGATTTGCTGTCATACATTAATACTAGATATCTTTCTTTGAAATCTTTCTTCTTGATTTGCTTATCATGCCAAGCTTTGTCCCTTGCTTTCTGAACTTGTTGGTAAAATCCTGCTAAGATTCAGTCTTCCTCCATGGTCATTAACTGATTTAGTCGCTCCTGTACTATGCCTTTTTTTGTCATATGTGTAATTGTTGCTACGCGCAAACTTGGTACTAGGAACTCTAATGGCACCACTACTTCTTGGCCATAGACCAGTTTAAATGGCGTGTGTTCTGTCAACTTTTTACACATAGTCTTGTAAGCCCATAATACTGCTAGTACTTTTAAGTCCCAGTCGTACCTATTGACATTACAGATCTTTGTCAATGCATTCTCAAGGATTTTGTTAAATGCTTCCACTGTGCCATTTTCCTGTGGGTGATATGGTGTGCTCTTCTGATGATGGACTTCAAACTCTTCAGTCATAGCGCTGATGGTGCTGTTTATGAAGTGCGTGCCTTGGTCGCTCATCAAAACTCTTGGGCATCCAAATCTAGTAATTACTTGTTCAAATAAAAAGTGTTTTGTTGTTTCTGTGTTACAATTCTTCATTGGTGTGGCTTCCGATCATCTTGTTAGGTACTTCCTCACGATGATAATGTATCTAGCTTCCGTTCTTTTTGCTGGTGGGTTGATTGGTCCCACAAAGTTTATTGCCCACTTATCGAATGCTTGCAATGTTACTTGTGTTCGTAATGGCATCTCATTCCTTCTGTTGGGTTTACACACCCTTTGACAGACATCACATCTCTGACAGTACTTCTTCGAGTGTTTGTGAATCATTGATCACCATAGTCCTGCGCGCAATACCTTCTACGCGATAACTTTACCTGTGTAATGGTCTCCCGTGATCTCCTCATGGGATTCTTCTAACACCCTTGGTCTTTCTTGTTCTAACACATATCTGCGTAAGATGTTGTCTATGCCCATTTTGTATAAGTTTACCGTGATCAGTTGATAGTCTGCAGCCCAGACTACAAAGTTTTTCTTTTGCGCGGTGTTATATTCTTGCGGTGCAGTACCTGTGCTCAAGTACTGAATAATATTTGCTAAGTATTCATCGGTGATCTGGACTGACAATAACCGTGCATCTGGGAAGTTGTCTTCTAAATTCATAGGTTCTTCTCCATTTGTGACTCTTGATAGGTGGTCAAATTCTGTTCTACACGTCTCTAAGTGCTCTGCTGGTGCCCCTTGTCCATTTTACTTCTGTTGCTTGTTGTTTTTCTATTCTACGTCGAACCTTATGCACAATAACCTCTTACATTGGTACCAATATGTGGTTGTCTCTTTATGTGTGCCCCACCATCTTGCTGGTGTGGCCTTGAGTACTATATCAAGTTATAACAATCTTTGATACTCCAAAAATTTGTCTTCATACTATGCCAAGAATGTTTCCAAATCATTTATTTCGTGGAAACTGGGTGGTTCCCTTATTTTTGTGCCTACCCATCTTACTGCTTGGTCTATTCTTGCACATATTCTCATGGAAACTTTGTGTAATCGTTGTTGCCATTTTTCTAAACCAATGTCTAAGTCCGTTACACACGAGTTTATGCTCCACCAACTGAGTATCCCATCTGCATTTGGGTTTACGTAGTCCTCATCGTCCGTAGTTGTTTTGTACAACTGGTAGATTTCCTCTAAGTCCGGGCAAGCAAGTTCTACAAAACTTTCCCCTTCTGATGGGTCTAATGGCATGATGACCCCGTATTCACCTGACTCAAATGTCATTTTTTTGGTCTTCAAGTTGATTATGGCTTGATTGTCAAATGCCCAATCCAAACCAAGTAACGTGGGGTATGGTGTTTTTCCATCCAATATTTCAATGACTTCAAAATCTTCTTTAGTATGCACCCCATCCAGGTCTACTGTGACTCCTTTCAGTCTACCGATTGGTAGGACTCTGTGTTGGTATGAACATATGAATATCCTAATGTGGGCTCTCCCATGCATTTCCATGTTTTCTTTGGTAGTACATTAACTTCAGATCCTAGATCCAGTATGATGTCTCCCATATTGAAATCTTAAATGTTTGCATTCAGTCTAAACTCACTACTTGTTCTTCTCCTAGTATGTAGGTGATTGATTGTTTTTGGTTCTAGTTTTTCTTCCATCTCGATTCTACATTTTTCTAGTATGCTTTGCAATATTTTCATAGATGATGGATCACTTAATACTTTTACACATGATTGCAGAAATCATTTGATTGTAATTACTTGTCCCATAGAATGTGGCTCGTTGGTATGATCCAATAATGAAGGCATTTCATATTCTGGTGCTTCCTTGCTTTGCTGCACAGTTGAAGTCATCGCAATGTCCTCCTTATGAAATTCTTGTCGGGCTTGCTTAAATATCTCCTTCTCCTTCTGCGCATCGAATTGCTTCCTTGGTTCAGCGTTGTTCTTTACCCATTCATTTTGTGTTGGCTCTTATCGAATGACGTCATCCCCTGTTTTATCTTCTCCATGGGTGACTATGTTGATATTTCGTTTTTCATCCCTTGCTTCAACTGAAATCCAATGAACATTCTGGTTGTTCTGGTTCCTCTTTTCCTGAATCTTTACTAGTAGTGTTGACATTCTTCTGTATCATGGTCTGATGTGCGACAATACATACATGTTACTGGTGGAAGTGGACATTCCATTGCATAATGTTCGGGTTGTTGAAAATTATGACATACCATTGGTCCTCTACCTCGTCCAAAACCTCCTCTCTCTCGTCCACCCATTTGTAGCCTATTCGATCTCCTCTCAGCGCGTTATATTGAGGCGCCTAATTATACTGCATGGTATTTTACTAAGGCTGTGTTGTGTTGTACTGTGGCTGTGCACTATTATATGGTTGTTGAGCAGTATTATATTGTTGTTGCACAGTGTTGTATGGATATGGAACTTGATTAAACTGTGGCATGGCTTGCCTAGTCATCATTTCTGCCTGCACTCTATATGCATTTGATGTCCGTTCTTACATTAACTCCATAGTTTTGCAATATTTGTCATCGTCGCCTACTGACTTGCAAAAAGTGCAAAGGAACTCTTTGGGACTGTTTGGTATTTCTGCATCATAGGACAGTGATATGGGTCATGGCCTGGTTTCTTATAGACTTCACACCATAGTCCTCCTGTTGGTAATGGGTTTGGCATTCATGCTACAATATACTGCGCGAATGTTGGACATTCATTCTTATGGTGTCCTTTCATCCTGCATGTAGTACACCAAACGACTTCCTGTTTATCCTTATTCTTATTATGGTTGAGTTGGAACGTTAAGTTATTCAAATCCTCCTTTAGTTCTTCGATAGCTGGATCTGTTTGTTGATACTAGTTTTCTTCCAGTTGCAGGGCTGCCTGCAGAGCCTCTGCCTGCGTCAGAAACTTTTGTTGTCACAATGGGTATTTTAAGTGTGGGAGCAATGAATTGACAAACAAGTGTCGATGCTGCATATCGGTCATGAGATATTTCAATTTCCCCTTCAGTCACTTAAATCTTTGGTCAATCTCCCATATGGATTCTCCTGGTTTTTGTCAGATTTCTATCATCTCATTCATTTATTGATCATCTAAGCTAAGCTTCTGGAACTTATTTATCAGTAACTTATTAATGTCTATCTGTGTCCTTCTTGTCCTAGGTGCATTGTTTGCGTCGAGACTCATGTACCAGTATAGTGCACGGCCTCTTATCATAATAACTACTACGCAAGTTTGGTATCTTCATCAGTGATCTATTTTGCTTCCCAGATCTTCGCACAAATGAACAAGTGTTTCTCAGGGTCTTCTACTGCTTCTCCTCAAAATTATGGTAACTTGATGGTGGGATCATGTCCTGCCATTCTAAATGTTGAACTACTACCTCTGTGTGATGTTGATACTTGACTAGTGTTGCTTGAACTGGCTCCTCCAATTGTTTCTCCTTGTGTATATGTAATTCCTACTGTCGGACTTCTTCCGAACTTCGGTTGTCTAAATGGTGGTGTTCTCTTTGGTGTATTAGTCGCACATGGGTTTATGGTTTCCATAGTGACATTGATATGGATAGGATTGTTGCCTTCTCTTCCCATTATTGTACCTCTTGTCTTCCTCTCGTATGTTGCGAAGGATTTCCTCAATCTGATCCACAACCTGGAGATCCTCTACCTCTTCCTTGTCACTCGCCAATTCTTCCCTCATGGCTACGACTCTCTTCTTGGTATTCACCTTGTATTGGTAGGGTACTTTGCTACACATATTTCCAATTGTCTCCAAGATCCACCTGATCTGGTCGTCATCCATCATGATTGGGTCAAAGGGTTCCTCCTCCTTTCCCTTATCCTTTCCTCCTTCAATTTCTCCTCTTTTTGTCAGTGCTTCCCTCCTTCCCCCATGCATGCAGGGAAGTTTAGTTGTCTGATTCCATTGTCATTACACCTTTGTTGTATAGTAGTATCTTAATAGAAGTATACAATGATCAAATGTACCTTCCTCGAGGTCCTTTTAGAAACTCTTTCTCCACTGCGCTGTACGACTTCACTGTGTCTACTGTAAACTCTGTTATAAAGCCTACCATAATACTGTCAAGCAAAAATCTACTGCGCGGGTGAATTTGTTGTTCACCTGTTGTAACTGCTCAATCTGTACTGAGGTCCACTCTAACTGTTAAATCCAATTCGTTGCATGGTTATCCTTCAACCTTAGTATCCACTCTTGCAGTAAATGTGGCAGAAAAAGGCTTCGTGTAAATCAATAAACACATATTTTTCAAGGTATTTATGGGGTGTTATTCTAGGGTTTCTGTTATCTTTCTGTGAAAACTCCAACTCTTTGGTTATTAGCCAAGTTTCGATCTCTACTTTTGTGGGATTCGATGGTCTCAACATCCCCTTATA
>JASDQU010682435.1:2139-19704 GCA_032191745.1 Picea mariana | reverse complement strand
AGTTGTCTTCTTGATGCCGTCATTAGCAATGTTTTCTACATGGATGATAGTGGCTTCAGTAAGATGTAACAGGGTTCAAATGGCTAACAATATACTGTCAGTTGTCATGATTGTATCACAGTTGATCTTGATGAGACAGGTGCACAGGACAGAGTTTAGAGACAAAGAGCAAGACGGGTGGCCTATCCCGAGCTTGTTGACTAGTTAGTAACCTTTTGGGGACCAAAAGGTCTTTTTGTGGGGAGGTGTGATCCGAAATCAGATCCAGAAGCCTGACAGGGCTTGAAAAAATGCTCAAAAATGAAAGTTCTCGGAATGTGACGAAACTAGTGCCATTGTGTCCATATCGTCTTCCTGATTCCGGTGGTATATTTACTTTGTCAAACGGGCTCCGTATGAGAAAGATATCGCGTTCTGTCCGAAAAGGCAAACAGGCAAAAAAAAGGCGATGACTGTACAATCCGTATAGGCTGATGTGGCAGCTCCTGAAGGTGACATGTGGCAACTCCAGAAGATGACACATGGCAACCTTGAGTGATGACATGTGGCAGAATGTGGCAGGTTGATTGGTGTACAGTTGGACCAATGCAGGGGTGACACGTGTCACCACTGTAAGGGTGACACATGGCACGGATGATGTCAGCATCTGACGTGGCAGGAATGATGTGGCAAGGTGACATGGTAGTATGGTGACAGGTGGCAGGCATGTGGACCAATAGGCGACTGACGCATGGCAGTTTGTGGTTGGTTGGTTAGGTGCCACGTGGCCCAGTCGTGGGCTGCCATGTGGCACCCCGTGGTTGGTTCGTTGGTTTGTTTAAAAGTTGTTGGGTTTGCCGTGGGTCGAACCCGCGACCTCCTATATGGGCAGCAGACTGGCAGGGCTGGGCTAATCGCCCGCCCACCGGATGGCTCTTGTTAACTATATGGGAAAATATGTATTTGAATTCATTGTAATGGTTTGTTGGTGGGGGAAAGGGCTGGGGCTTAGCCCCAGCCCTTGGCATACCATGTAACCACACCACGGTAGAACCGGGAGCGCGGAGTTGTTAAACTTACACGGAGGTTTGGATAGAGAATAGCCCCTAGTTTCCGAGTGGCCCCATACGACCCGAGACATTACCATACATATAGAGCGGGGGGGTTATACTGTTAGCCCCGTGGCCCTATGGTTGCGCCACAGAACCAGGAGCTGGAGCGCGAGGAGGGGGCTAGCGCTCGGCCACATGGCCTCATATGACCGAGAATAAGGGGGCGCGCGTTGGGTATAAGGGGCTAATGCCTAATTTTATGTGCCAAGTGGGTTTTATGCCTAAGTTTTGGCTTTTATTTGTTATTCAGCCTATTTTTAATTGATTTTCTCCATTTTTGGGGGATATTGGGCATTTTTGGAGCCCAAATTTTGGGAGGAAGTTGGAGATGAGCAACCAAATTCAAATATATATAAACCAGGCCTGTTTGAGGCCATGAGAAGGCAGTCAGAGCAGATTTATGCTGAAGGGAAGCCAAGCCAAAGCCATTTTGTTGCAGGGAAGATATTGAGGAGCACACGCTGTCGAGCCATTTCTGGGAGCTCCGGCCGTCCGTTTTGCGTGCTATTTTGTTTGCAAGGTTCTTGATATCTAGACGAACATGAACAAATCAGTCTTGTAGCCATTTGGCATTGCAGTGATGTATTTTTGAGCTCTTTAACAGAAATAAAGAAGCCTCCCCCACAGAGACAAAGGCCTGGAGACGTAGGCAAAAGTTGTTTCGAACTCCGTTATCAATCTGCATGTTATGGTTTGATGTCTATTATTTCATTTCAGATCTGCACATATGTATATGGCTCTCATAATTCCTCTTCTTTCCTCATTCTTTCACTAAGTTTCTCAAATGGTTAATTAACACATGCAAAATTGAAACTCAACCATAAGTCATTAAAAGATCCTACGGATCATTGCCCCTACCCTGTGATAAATCTCTCATTTATCACCCATACTCCTCTCTATCTTTGCCTCTGTGTCAGAGTTGATGTGCTCTTTGTCCTCTAACTCTAGCTCTGTACCTGACTAAGTGTGGAAGGGAGTGTAGTCCCTTTTGTTCATGTCTCTTTTGTCTTTGCTATGTCCTCTGCGATACTGAATGCACTGATCCCCAATATGTCCTCGGCCCTCTAGGTATTCTTCACTTGTTCCCAGAATCATGGGGTCATGAGAAGCACTTCTTCACAGGTTGGCAGGATGAAGGCTCTAATGCCACTAAAATATCCCTGATTCGATGGATCTGGATAAACTCTGTTGAATCTGTTGTTTCGGCTAACAGATATGATACTATGAGGGTTTCTTGATGCATTTTGGTTAGTTGTTTAACATGCTTGGTGATTTTTGCATGTGTGTCATACAAATAGATTTTGGACATATATATGAAGCATGCAAAGTAATGAACCAACATAATCTCAATAACATGTACTATATGGAAGAAACAAATAATACAACTTAAATGTAGAAAGCAAAGAAATAATCATCATTTAGAACTCATGGATCACCACTAGAATACAATGTGACAAATAAAAAATACCCATTAATAGAATAAATGGATAGATCTGTATAAGAATGGATAGATTACCAAAATGCAGTTTCAGAAACTCACGACAACTGCTACAAATGATGGAAAACTCTCCCTTGTGGCTATACTCAATAGATTCTACTGGAAATTGTCCCAAACTAAGTTCCCTAGTCCTTAGGTACCTCCTGATAAATTTCAAACTGAATATCTAACCCCTGAAGCTCTAGATGTCATCCCATGGGGGGTTGTGCACCTCCTAGGCTATGGGAGTGCACCCTAGTAATTCAAATGACAGAATCTAATGATAACTATATTGAAATGTGCACCTTGGCCTCCTTTGTAATGGGTCGTAAGAGTTTCCTCTGATATGATCCAGAAAGCCTCATGGAACTCCAAACGTCCCTCCTCAAGAACTGAACACTTTTTGGCTGACTAATGTTCCCTGGTAGATTCCATTATTATAAAATGATGAATGGTGGCTCAAAATAAGAACCCTAGATGATCCTCAACTGGGTCAGAAGGAATCTGTGAGATAAGCCCTCGTCTCATGTAGCTACACAAAACCCTCTCTAACCCTTGTTCCCTCACTGGTTGAGCTACGCAATCTATGCGATAGATCTGAATACTCCTAAAATGGCATGGTGAAATACCTGGATGGTATCTTCGATAGGCTAGGGTGTGTCTTCCAACACCGAAACCAATCTAGGTGGTGGTTTCCCCCAGAAATCCACAAAACAACAAAGGGGTTGATTTCCTCATCTGGAACTCTTCTCAACATCAAATCATAACATAATGAGGAATTAGGTTGAATTCCTCCTTTTATACCTTTCTTGATCTAATTATCCGTTGACATCACTTAAGCTAGGTGCTTTTACTCCTAAGGTGAGTGATTAATTAATTAAGTCTCCCCCTCAAAACCTTTTCTTCTATTTCTCTGTTGACTTTAACTTAAGTGACTTTTCCTATGTTTTTTTTCTTAATTCAACGTTTAGCCACTTATTCACCCTTATTGCTCCTCTTTTTTCTTATTTGTGCCTGACTATAGTCTACTTGAAAAAATAGACTACTAAGTCACTCCTTGCTGGCCCACTCTTGGGAATTGGACATCACAGGATCCAAGGATCGAAGTGCTTGCTAGTCTAAAGTTTGATGGAGTCGAGATCCGAGTAGAGTGGTTTCTTGGGGAGTTGATTGAGGATCGAGTGCACACGATCATTCTACTCATCAGAAGCATTTGGGTAACATGTATGGTAAGAAATTGGAGGGGCCATGTCTTGAGGAGAGCTTACTACAGGTCACACAGGTGGGTATGGGATCCTGGTATCACATACAGATTGATTCAGTTATTGCTTGAGGACAAGCAATATTCTAGCAGGGAGGACTATAATGTCCCCATTTTTGGACATTATTATATTACAGAGTATTATGCCTACCAGTGTAGCCAGATGGGGGTGAAAATGAGTTCAGGAGATATTGAGGGGTTTTATTGGGCATGACTTGCATTGTTCATCATATCTCATCATCAGGCTCCATTCTGTACAACTTGGTTTTGGTTTCGTTGCATTACGATGATTTTAGTAATTTTCAGTTATTATGGGTCATTTTAATTAGTTTCACTAAGAAGGTCATTTTGGGCATAATACTTGGAGAAAACTCTTAGTGTAATAGCTCACCGGAATCGAGATGAAGAGCACTATAGGATTAGATGATGAGAAGTGAATTTCAGTGGTGGAGAAGCCATAGGGATGAATAAATCACTTTTTAGAGGAAGAAAGGCCAATTAATTAATAAAGTGATTTAATTAAAGAATAATAGAAATAAAGTAGAAGTTACTTGGAGGGGAAAGGTGAACATGAGGGATAAAGGAGATATAGGGGCCTCTATTCTCTCATTATGTTGTTTATCATTTTGATGTCTGACTTCTTGCTATAGATCCCATGATACTTGGGGGTTTTGAGGGTTTTGAATGAACAAACCCTAGAGATCAACTCGGTGGTGAAATATTCAACCTTTCCTGATCCAACCTTGGCCAAGGAGGTGAAATATTCCTCCCTCACAATTCTACATCAGATCAGAGTTACTTCTGTCATTAGTTTTGCAAGTGGGGCACACCAGTGAGGGTTTCCAGCAGGTTGGGCACACCAGTTGAGGAAGACAAGTTTGATTTACCTTGGAGAGGATAGATATTTAGTATATATTGTTATAGGATTGATTGTTATCACCCCATTGCATTTTCGCATCATTGTTTGAGGGGATTATTCATACCATTCATCCTATCAATAAGGAGGGCGTGTTTCTGTTCAGGAGGGAACATTATGCATTGGGTTTCTTGAGTTTAGAGGGTTATATCTGAGAGATTAACCTTGTACTTGCTCCATATGCTATATTCATCTCCAATCTACAATTTGGCATCACTCTCAGAGGGTTTGGAGGTGATACAAAATTGGATCTCGGGACCAAAATGGGTCCAGAAAGGCCTAAAACTCAAAGTGCTCAGAATGGCTTCAAAACGGACTTGTGCTTAGGCCTCGTCGATACAAACCCAACACAGCTTGAACGGGCTCAAACGAATGTCGTATGCTCAAGATATCACAATCTATTCATTTTTCCGAACATGCAAAAAAAATGTTGATTGTACATTCCATACAATGCCACGTGGCAGCTGACTGTACAGGTCGTACGGTCATATAAATGACGTGGTAGGGTATAGTTGGAACTGATGTGGGAAAACAAGTGGACTAGTTAGAGTTTGAATGTGGCACCACTGCAAGGGTGACACATGGAACAGGCTGATGTGGCAATGTATATTGACAAGTACAATGGATGTTGACATGGTAGGTACAATGACATATGAATGGGCTGACACCTGGGAAGATAGGTGGATGAACAAGCGATTGACATGTGGCATGTATTCAGTGAATAGAATGGTGCCATGTGGCACCTATTATAACCCTATATAATAGGGAATTGGTATTCTGAATAATACCTATCTATTTCATGGTTTAAGCTTTTGCTCATGACGCATGGTGAAGGCGGCAAAGGCTGTTACTGCCCAGGGTGTTGCTAAAGAGATTCCATTACATGAGTCTGAATCCATGCATGAGCATGTTGTTGAATCCAAGCAAGAAGTCCCACATAAAGATGAACCTCAAGAGAGGATGGATGGAGAGGATATTGTTAATACTAGCAAGCTTCAAGGGGATGGTGATTTACTGGATTTAGATTCCAAGCAGGATTGGGTCAATGAGGAAGATGTTATTCATTGTAGAAAGGAAGGATTGGATGATAAACAAAATGAGGCAGAGGACTTACTGGAAACCAAGGTAGCTCATCTTCAAGCGACTGCTAGAGAATGGGTATTAGAGGATTCTAATGTCAAGCAGGAGGGCGCTCATAAAGGTCATGGTAGTCAAGAACCTAGAGAAAATGAGACACAACAGACTAAGGTGGTTGAGATGCAAGCTGGGAAGGAAGGAGCCTCAGATGATTTTGAGTCTAATAAAAAGGTTATATCTGTCGAGGAGCTAGACAATACTCAAAAGACTGAAGCAGATGGTAAGCTGGAAACTAAGGCTACAGAAAATGAGACTATGAGAAGGGATTGGATGTTTCCAATGCAACAAGTAGGGAAGGAGCTAAGTTTAATTTAGAATCTCAAACTTGTCAAGGTTTAGGACAACTGAAGGAAGGAGTGGAGTTATCTCAGAGAGAAAAGCTAGGATCTTTGGAACCAAAGAAAGGTATGGAGTTTGAAGTGTTAGTGACACATGCAAATGTGAGTGAGAAAGCACAAGATGGCATCTCATAGCCTGAAGCATTCATTGTTGATCCATTTACTCTAGGAGAGGTAGATAGGAATCCTGAAACAAAAACAAACTTTTCTGTCTCCACGGATGAAGATATGGAAGAGAAATATGTGGTTGAAGAAGAAAATGTGCCCATTGATGCTAAACCCCAGTTTAAATTTGAACCTTCTACTGGTAATGATCAGTCTATCCAGAATGTTGTTGGAAGAAAGGTTGCATATTGGGCGGAAGAAGCAGACGACGATGATGAGGATGATGATGAAGATGAAGAAATGATTGACTCTCCTACTTGGGCTGCCTTAATAGAGGCAACTAGTTCAGCAGGGACTGTCTCTAACAATTCCTCAGTTGGTGCTGCAGGGTTTTATTTTTCAACATCCCCTGCAGGACTTGGATCATCAGTTCCATTATTGGATTCCATTCCTCGTTACCTTCAGCATGCCTGAACAAATGAACCAGCTTTTTCTCGCTCATCTGCATTAGTGGAAGATAATCAGGACAATACAGAGTCTACTGATGGTTATGATGAAACACAGGAGAAACTCCAGACCATACGAGGGAAGTTCTTACGTTTTGTTAAAAGGTTATATCAAAGTCCTCAGAATGTTGTCGTTACTCAGGTTTTGTATAGGTTGGGATTGGAAGAGGGTTTAAAAAGAGGTAAAAGCATCGACATGGCTGTTAGTTTTGACAGGAGTAGTAAAATTGCAGAGGAGCTGGAGGCGGCAGGTCAAGAGGACTTGGACTTCACTTGTAACATCTTGGTTCTTGGAAAAACAGGTGTAGGCAAGAGTGCTACAATTAATTCCATTTTCGATGAAGTTAGGTCTGCAACCAATGCATTTCGTCCTGCAACAAACAAGGTTCAAGAGATACTAGGCACTATTCATGGTATAAAGGTCAGGGTTGTTGATACACCTGGCCTAATGCCCTCTTTCACGGATCAGCACAAAAATAAAGAAATCATGTCATCTATTAAAAAGTTTATCAGGAAATGCCCTCCAGATATTGTCCTTTATTTTGATCGGTTAGATGTGTAGAGTAGGGACTTTAGTGATCTCCCACTGCTCAAAATCATCACCGAGACATTTGGAGCTTCCATTTGGTTCAATGCCATTGTAGTTCTCATGCATGCTTCATCATCTCCTCCAGATGGAGCCAATGGAACACCTCTTAGTTATGAGATGTTTATGGATTAGCGTAGTCAAATAGTGCAACACTCCATACGCCAAGCAGCTGGTGATATGCGTCTTATGAATCCCGTTTCACTAGTGGAAAATCATTTATTATGTAGAAAGAACAGGGCAGGTCAAAGTGTTTTACCCAATGGGCAGGTTTGGAAACCTCAATTATTATTGTTGTGCTTTTCATCAATTGTTTTAGCTGAAGCAAATGCACTTTTGAAATTACAAGACAGTACCCTTGGAAGACCATTTGGATTTCGCACACGAGCTCCACCATTGCCATTTTTATTGTCCTCTCTTCTGTAGTCTCGAGCACAACTGAAGGTCCCAGATGAGCAGACTGGGGAAGATATTGATTCTGATGAAGATCTGGAGCAGCTGTCAGATTCAGATGATGAAGATGAGTATGATTGGCTTCCTCCTTTCAAGCCTTTGAGTAAATATCGACTATCTAAACTGACTAAAGAGCAGAGGAAAGCTTATCTTGATGAAATAGATTACCGAGAAAAATTGTTTCAGAAGAAACAATGGAAAGAGGAGCAGATGGCAACTCGACCAGGAGAAATTTAAATTCTCTAGACAAATGGAAAAGTCTTCCCACATTTCAGGTAGAGGTTTAAACACAATTTCCCCCAGTTGGAAGCGAATTTGTGACAACAAGAAGAAAAAAATGACAGATGGCCTAGATTTTATGGCAAAGATCCCCTAACAACTCAACATTCATTTCTAGCAGTTCCAGAATTCGAGAGACCCATCAAACTTTCTCAAATAAGTTGTTATTTACATTTTTCGATTTGGTTTATGGGAGACCATCTACCACAGGTGTCGAGAGCATTGTAACTGTTATCTATTTTTAGAAAATAGAGGTAGAGTGCGAGTCTTGGCAAGGTTGAGGGATTTTTGTATATATGCAGAGGTAATAGATGAAAGGGGGTTCGGGCTGAGTAGGAGAGGGTTAGACCTGTGTAAAGTTTCCCTTTGATTCGACCTATGTGAGGGGGTTCGACCAGAAGGTTTTAATTTTCTTTGCTGGAGTGTGGGCTATGTTTGGCCAGAGAACATTTTCTGTAATCTTTAGATGATCAATCAACAATGGGCATGCTTTTTCTACATGATTCTTGTGCGGATGTATTGGTGCCGTTTCTTTCCCTGTTAAGTAATTTTCCTGTCATTTTTTCTCTTGTTTTCAATTCTTATTGTCAGAAGATAATAACAGAGCAGAATTTATTGTAAAATACTCTACATCTCATCTTGTGATATTCTTTATGTTACTCATCTAAAAAGCTCAGTTAAGGAATTCTTAGCTGCTCCTTTGATTGGCTTTTCCTCCCCTAGTTCTTCCTCAAATTGACACCATCAAAACTTAATTCGATCCAACACTTCCATTACCTTGCCCTGTGTAAGAACTTTGTCCAGATTTGAGAGTGAATCACATATTTAAGCACAGACCCCATTTGCCCAATGGCCCTCCTTGCTATCCCAAACTAACCATTTAAAAATAAAAAAACCCATACTTTCATAGCTAGCCTAACATCCATCCCTTACAAACCAAGTTAAATCTAAAAGAGAGATCCATCTCTGAGTCTTGGAGGGATAGATCTAAGACTCCAAGTGGTTCGAGGTTACCTCTGTGATTGCCTTCCGCAGCCTTAGGAAAATTACAGAGCGCTAACAACACCCATCCATTAGATAACATAGTTTGGAAAAATTTGTTTGGGTCTACGGGATTCGAACCCGTGACCTCTCATCCGGGCTAGTGTTTGGCAGGGCCGGGCTAGCCAGCCTTTCCATGGTGGTCCTTGTAATGTATAATCCAAAACATTTAATTAAAGTGATATGGGTTATAATATGGCAGAGAATCGGGTTGAGGCTAGGCCCCAGCCCCTGACGTGGTTGTATGTACACTCACATATAACCATGGTCCACCTCTTATGTGTTGGCGCGGTTGTTACGTATGCCCCAGCCCCCAGTCTCACGACCTCTACCATATGACCCAGAGTCCACTTTTTTGTTTGGACGTGGATATTTGTTGTTTTCCCCAGTCGGTCGGGATAGTCCACCGACCAAGGGTGTAACCAAAGGTCTAGACCAGGGGCTAATCTTATAATAGTTCAGCGCGTGGATGTATGGGACCAGGCCACATGGGCCATGCATGCAACCATTTGTTTGGGTCTACGGGATTCGAACCCGTGACCTCTCATCCGGGCTAGTGTTTGGCAGGGCCGGGCTAGCCAGCCTTTCCATGGTGGTCCTTGTAATGTATAATCCAAAACATTTAATTAAAGTGATATGGGTTATAATATGGCAGAGAATCGGGTTGAGGCTAGGCCCCAGCCCCTGACGTGGTTGTATGTACACTCACATATAACCATGGTCCACCTCTTATGTGTTGGCGCGGTTGTTACGTATGCCCCAGCCCCCAGTCTCACGACCTCTACCATATGACCCAGAGTCCACTTTTTTGTTTGGACGTGGATATTTGTTGTTTTCCCCAGTCGGTCGGGATAGTCCACCGACCAAGGGTGTAACCAAAGGTCTAGACCAGGGGCTAATCTTATAATAGTTCAGCGCGTGGATGTATGGGACCAGGCCACATGGGCCATGCATGCAACCAAGGGCCGAGAATAAAGAGCTAAAGACCAGGAGGTTGTGCCTAGTCTAGCGCTAGGCCACATGGAGCGCGTTAGTTGACCAGGGGCCCATGTTTAAGGGGTTGCGCCCAATATATTTTCCAAAATTGGGTTTTTTAACTATGTAATATGATTTTCAATGATTTATTCAACATGTTTTAGAGATTTTTGGCCAATATTGGGGGATATTGGGCCCTTTTTGAGGCCAGATCTTGGGGAGAAGTTGGGAGGTTGTTACACACTTCTAGTCTATAAAAACCAGAGGTTCTTGGATCCATAGGGGGAGGTTCAGAACAAGTACATGCTAAATATTTTCCAAGCCAAATCCATTTTTATGTAGGGAAGCCATTGAGGAGAGCACCTTTGCGAGCCATTTCTGGGAGCTACGATCATCCGTTTTCAGCACCGTCAGTTTTGTTGGGTTCTTGAGATCTGGTAGAACAAGACCATATCAGTTCTTAATCCTTTTGACACTATTTTGATGTAAATTTAAAGCTTTTAACATAAATAATAAAGCCTCACCCGCTAAGACAAAGGCTCAGAGACATAGTTGAGATTGCCGAACTCCGTTATCACTTTGGTGTTTTATGGTTTGTTGTTCTTAATGATTATGTTCAGATTTGAATATTGCTTTATGGATGTCATGTTTCATTTATAATTCTTCCTGTTTCACCAGTTTCCTAAATGGTAATTTAACTCATGCATAAAAACTCAACCATTGTCGTTTAAAATATCTTTTTGGTTCAAGTGGTATCGGAGCTAGATGACGGTTGGTTTTTGAGTTTGCATGATTACCAGAGAAAAGATGAGTTGTGGTGAAGGAGAGCTTGTTGAAGAGAATCCATTGATTGGATTGAGAAAGAGAACTTCTCAAAGTGAGAAGATGGCATCAGAAGAGGTACTTTCTAAAGATGAGAAAGAGTTTCGAAAAAGTTTCTTTGCCATGTCGGAGATGATGAAGGTTCTTTATGAGGATTACTTGGAACAGAAGAGACTGAATCTAGGTGAATATTCAAAGGTCAAAAGTGAACAAGGAGAGTATCCTCCTCAAATTCCTCCTTCACTTCCTTCATCTCCATCATCTTCTTCTTCTTCAAGTTCAAGTTCTAAATCCACTGCAAGAAAACATGTTCATAAACATAAGCAAGAAATGCCTTTACTAAAACTTGATGTGAAATTTGAATTAGCTATGTATGATGGTGAAGTCAATGTAGAGAGACTTGATAATTGGTTCAGACATATGGAGGTTTATTTCAGTGTGCAAAAGATCAAATATGAGGCCACTCAAATCAAGTTGGCATCGCTTAGACTTGCAGGCACAAAACTCATTTGGTGACAAAGCAAGTTACAAAATGGCACACAACAAGTGGGTAATGTATTTCCATCATGGCAATTTTTTGTTTCTGCACTTAGAAAACAATTCTATCCTTTGGGTTATACGTGGCACAGGCTGACATGGCAAGGTACAATGGCAGGTACAGTGGATGTTGATGTGGCATGTACAATGGCATATGGCTGGGCTGACACCTGGGTAGATAGGTGGACAAAAAGGAGATTGACATGTGGCATGTATTCGATAAATAACATGGTGCCACATGGCCCAGTCCTGGGTTTCCACGTGGAAATCATCCATTGGCTAGCATATTTTGGAAAACTTTGTTTGGGTCTACAGGATTCGAACCCATGACCTCTCATTCGGGCTAGTGTTTGGCAAGGTCGGGCTAGCCAACCCGCCCATGGTGGTCCTTGTAATGTATAATAAAAAACATTTAATTAAAGTGATATGGGTTGTAATGTGGTAGAGAATCAGGCTAGGGCTAGGCCCCATCCCCCAACGTGTTCTATGTATAGTCACATATAACCACGGTCCACCTCTTATGTGTTGGCACGATTGTTACGTATGCTACAGCCTTGGTCTCGCGACCGCTACCACATGAACCATACTCCACTATTTTGTTTGGACATGGATATTTGTGGTTAGCCCCGGTCGGTTGGGCCAGCCCGCTGACCAAGGGTGTAGCCAAAGTTCTAGACCAGGGGCTAATCTTATAACAGTGAAATGCATGGATTTATGGGACCTAGCCACATGGGCCATGCACGCGACCAAGGGCCAAGAATAAAGAGCTAAAGACCAGGGGCTGCGCCTGGTCTAGCGCTAGGACACATGTAGCGCAAAAGGTGACCATGGGCCTACGTGTAAGGGGATGTGCCCAATATATTTTCCAAAATCGGGTTTTTAAGCTATGTAATATTATTTTCAGTGATTTATTCAACATTTGTTGGATATTTTTGGCCAATATTGGGGGATATTGGGCCCTTTTTGAGGCCAGATCTTGGGGAGAAGTTGGGAGGTTATTACCCACTTCTAGTCTATAAAAAAAAGAGGTTCTTGGATCCATATAGGGAGGTTTAGAATAGGTACATGTTGAATATTTTCCAAGACAAAGCCATTTGTATGCAGGGAAGCCATTGTGGAGAGCACCTTTGCGAGCCATTTTTGGGAGCTACGGTCATCCGTTTTTAGTGTCGTTAGTTTTGTTGGGTTCTTGAGATCTGGTAGAACAAGACCAGATTAGTTTGTAATAATTTTGGCACTGTTACGATGTACTTTTAAAGCTTTGAGCATAAATAAGAAAGCCTGACCCACTGAGACAAAGGCCCAGAGACGTAGGTGAGATTGTCGAAATCCATTATCACTTTGGTGTTTTATGGTTTGTTGTTCTTCATGCTTATGTTTAGATCTAAATATTGAATTATGGCTGTCATGTTTCAATTATAATTATTCTTCTTTCACTAGTTTCCTAAATGGTAATTTAACTCATGCATAAAAACTCAACCATTGTCGTTTAAAATATCTTTTTGGATCAAGTGGTATCAGAGCTAGTTGACGGTTGGTTTTTGAGTTTGCATGATTACCAGGGAAAAGTTGAGTCATGGTGAAGGTGAGCTTGTTGAAGAGAATCCATTGATTGGATTGAGAAAGATAACTGCTCAAAGTGAGAAGATGGCATCGAAAGAGAGACTTTCTAATGATGTGAAAGAGTTTCGAAAAAATTTCTTCGTCGTGCCGGAGATGATGAAGGTTCTTTATGATGATTACTTTGAATGGAAGAGACTGAATCTAGGTGAATCTTCAAAGGTTAAAAGTGAAGAAGGAGAGGATCCTCCTCAAATTCCTCCTTCATCTCCATCACCTTCTTCTTCTTCAAGTTCAAGTTCTAAATCCAGTACAAGAAAACATGTCCATAAACATAAGCAATAAATGCCTTTACTAAACTTGATGTGAAATTTGAATTACCTATGTATGATGGTGAAGTCAATGTAGAGAGACTTGATAATTGGGTCGGACAGATGGAGGTTTATTGTAGTGTGCAACAAATCAAAGATGAGGCCACTCAAATCAAGTTGGCATTGCTTAGACTTGCAGGCACAACACTCATCTGGTGGCAAAGCAAGTTACAAAATGGCATGCAACAAGTGGGTAATGCATTTCCATCATGGAAAGTTTTTGTTTCTGCACTTAGAAAAAAATTCTATCCTTTGGGTTATAAAGAGAAATCTTTGATTGAATGGCAAGGTCTTAAACTAAGAAAGGACAAACAATGCAAGAATACATAGATGGATTTCGTAAAATGGCATTGATGTTAGATATTCCTTTACATACACAAGAAACTCTTATGAAGAATATAGGAGGTTTACCTGCACATATTTGAAACACTGTATTCATGTTTGGACCTACTAATCTTGATGAGGTTTTTTTTCAAGCTACATACATTGAGGTAGGGAAAACAGGAGTTGATGTATTAGGGGAATAATCTTCAAGGAAAGAGGACAAAAGGAAGTGGAATGAAAAAAAGGAAAATTCAGTGGAAAGAAAGGAAGAGAAGCCCTCTTGAAAGCATTGCAAGAAAGAAGGGAACGATGAGGACCGTTGTTGGCAATTGCATCCCGAGAAGAGACCAAAGTGGTTCAAAGAAAGGAAAGGGAGGCAAATAGTTGCAGCAACAACCCGACCAATAGACTTGGGATCAGATTCAGGTGATGACTCTAAAGTCTCATTGGTTGGTTTGACAGGTAAAATTAGTGATGGATTTGATTCTAGAAGTAAATAGTTTCACATAAGGGTCATTATTAGGCATACCAAGCTTGACACATTGATATATAGTGGATCTCAATCTAACTTGATTTCAGAGGAAGTGGTTAAATAATTAGGATTAAACACTTAGACACATCATAATCCTTACACACTTAAATGGATAAGAAACAATCATCAATTGCACATTAAAGTTTGCAATTTCATCTAAGTTTTTGGACGAGGTAACATGTGATGTCGTGCCACTCAATGAATGTTGAATGGTCTTAGGTAGTCCTTACTTGTATGATCGTAAAGCAATATTCTACAGGGAAAATGATCAATATCACTTAACCAAAGTAGGCAAAGAATATGTTGTACATGCTCATAATTTTAAATAAAATCAATCTCTTCAAACAATGGAACAATTGAGAAAGGAATCTCAATGAAGAAACACACCTATAATTGTTTCAAACCAAATAATTGATCTTAAGCAAGAACAAGAGATGATTGTAGAATGGAAGATCAATCACACTTTGCTTCAAGATAAGCTAATGTTGTGCAAGTATTACAAACATATTAGTTCATTTGCAGTCATATTTTTGATGCTATCATTAGTAATGTTGGAAACATGGATGATAGTGGCTTCAGTAAGATGTGACAATGTACAAATGGCTAACAATATGTTATCATTTATCGTGATTGTTTTACAGTTGATCTTGATGAGATAGGTGCACAGGATAGAGTTTAAAGATAGAGAATAAGTGGGGTGTCCTATCCCACACTTGATGACTGGTCAATGACATTTTGGAGGACCAAAAGGTCTTTAGTGGGGAGGTGTGATCCAGAATTGGATCTTGGGACCAAAATGGGTCTAGAAAGGCCTAAAACTCAAATTTCTTAGAATGGATTCAATACGGATGTGTGCGTAGGCCTTGTTGATACAAACCAAACACAACTTGAATGGGCTCAAATGAACGTTGTATGCTCAAGATATCGCAATCTGTTCATTTCGCCAAACAGGCAAAAAAATGCTGACTGTATAGTCTGCATAGTCCCACATGGTAGCTGACTGTACAGGCCGTACAGTCCCATGTGGTAGCTGATTGTATAGGTTTTACGACCATACAACTAACGTTCCAGGGTATAGTTGGCGCTGACGTGGGTAGACAATTGGACCAGTCATAGTGTGACACATGGCACCACTACAAGGATGACACATGGCACATGCTGACCTGGAAAGGTACAGTGGCAGGTACAATGGATGTTGACATAGAAGGTACAGTGGCATATGACTGGGTTGACACCTGGGCAGATAGGTTGACAAAAAGTCGATTGACACATGGCGTATATTCGATGAATAACGTGGTGCCACGTGACAATCATCCATTGGCTAGAAGAGTTTGGAAAAAATTGTTTTGGTCTACGGGATTCAAACCCGTGACCTCTTGTCCGAGCTAGTGTTTGGCAGGGCTGGGCTAACCAGCTGACCCATGGTGGTCCTTGTAATGTATAATCCAAAACATTTAATTAAAGTAATATGGGTTTTAATGTGGTGGAGAATTAGGCTGGGGCTAAGCCCCAGCCCCCGACGCGGTTGTATGTAAACTCACTTATAACCATGGTCCACCTTTTATGTGTTGGTGTGGTTGTTAGGTATGCCCAAACCCTCGGTCTTACGATCTCTACCATATGACCCATACTCCACTATTTTGTTTGGACACAGATATTTGTGGTTAGCCTTGGTCAGTTGGGCTAGCCCGCCGACCAAGAGCGTAACCAAAGGTCTATACCAGGGGCTAGTATTATAATGGTTCAATGCGTGGATGTATGGGACCTAGCCACATGGGCCATGCACACGACCAAGGACCGAGAATAAAGAGCTAAAAACCAGGGGGGTGCACCTAGTCTAGCACTATGAAACATGGAGCGTGCCAGGTGACCATGGGCCTACGTGTAAGGGGTTGCACCCAATATATTTTCCAAAATTGGGTTTTTTAACTATGTAATATGATTTTCAGTGATTTATTCAGCGTTTTTTAGAGATGTTTGGCCAATATTGGGGGATATTGGGCCCTTTTTGAGGCTAGATCTTGGAGAGAAGTTGGGAGGTTATTACCCAATTCTAGTCTATAAAAAACAGAGGTTCTTGGATCCATAGGGGAAGGTTCATAACAGGCACATGCTGAATATTTCCAAGACAAATCCATTTTTATGTAGGGAAGCCATTGAGGAGAGCACCTTTGCGGGCCATTTCTGGGAGCTACGGTCATTTGTTTTCAATGTCATCAGTTTTGTTATGTTCTTGAGATTTGGTAGAAGAAGAAAAGATCACTTTCTAATCCTTTTGGAAATATTGTGATGTACCTTTAAAGATTTTAACAAAAATAATAAAGCCTCACCCAGTTAGACAAAGGACCGGAGATGTAGGAGATATTTCCAAACTCCCTTATCACTTTGGTGTTTTATGGTTTGTTGTTCTTCATGCTTATGTTCAGATCTGAATATTTCTTTATGGCTACCATGTTTCATTTATAATTCTTCCTGTTTGACCAGTTTACTAAATGGTAATTTAACTCATGCATAAAACTCAACCATTTTCGTTTAAAAGATCTTTTTGGATCAGGAGGCCATCTTCAAGGAGGCCGAAATTTTGGTCAGCTACAACAAGTGAGGGCGCACTTTGCAGAGAAAAGATATCATCAAAAACCAAAGTAAAGATTGGATTTCAAAGATCACTTGTATTCATCTTGGAGGACTATTGGGGGTTCCTTCCTTCATCATTCCATTGTATTTTGGAGGCACTATTAGCCACATGCATCATTCTTCTATGTATATTCCAGATCAGATCCTTTTTGTATGAGGTCAACTATTATGATAAATAAAACTCAGAACTGAGGTATTTATGGCTATTTCTTGTGTTATTTCTTATTGCATCTTATTGTGTATCCATTATTGTTATGCTCCTATCATTTATGTGTTTCAAAACTCAATAAAACCTTCCTAGCGCACTTGAAAAGACAAATACACAAACTGTTTGAAAAAATACCAAAACTAGAAACACATAAAACATCAATGTTTCAAGCAATATTGGTTGGAGACATTATAGAATGACAAAAGAACAGAATCAAAGTAGCCTCAAAATCACCTAAAGTTGCCTTCCCAAATATGGAGAAAATCCAAAGTACGAAGTCACCTATGCCAGAATCGAAAGCTACATACAATTTATGCAAGATCATGCCTTCATAGGAAAATTCATGGGAATATGGCCTACTGAGAAATCCCTCATTTGGTGGATCAAAAGAACTTGGAATCCAAAATGTGAA
>JASDQU010682434.1:122767-141535 GCA_032191745.1 Picea mariana | reverse complement strand
TTGGTATACAGATATCATTTATGTGTTGAAGAATCTGCAAGCTCCCCCAGGGTTAAGTAGTACCAAGGCCGGGTTCTTAAAGCTGAAGGCTACTAAATTCAACATCTTAGATAACTCTCTGTATTGAAAAGATCTAGGAGGGATATTTCTGATTTTCTTACTAGAAGATGATGTGGAACTAGCTATCAGATAATTCCATAAAGGTGCTTGCGGAGGACATCACTATTGTAAAACCATTGCACATAAAATTCTAAGGGAAGGTTACTATTGGCCCAACATCTTTGCAGATGTATACAAGGAATTTTCCAGTTTCCATGAGTGTTAGATCTTCGATGGAAGGAGAAATCTACAACCCCTTCCGTTGAAACCGATCTCGGTCGAAGCATCGTTCATGTAATGGGGCCTAGACTTTATAGGAGATATTCATCCACCATCCTCGACGCAGCACAGATGGATACTTACGGCTGTGGATTACTTCACAAAATGGCTCGAAGCAGGGTACCAACATGGTCATCATTCATATTCTGGAGACCAACATCCTTTCTAGGTTCAGGTGCCCTATCAAGATCATCAAGGATAACGAGGCCACATTTAAGTCCAAGAAAATGGAGAAGTGTTTCAAAGATTACAATATATCTCTAGGAAATTATACAGCGTATTACCCACAGGAAAACGGGTTAGTAGAATCATCAAATAAAATCTTAACTAGGATCATTAAAATAATCTTACAAGACAACAAAAAGGCTTGGCATAAGAAACTCATTTATTTGTTATGGGCGGACAGAGTCACTATCAAAAGGTCCATCTCCACGTCTCCATTCCAAATCATATATGGCATGGACATGGCTTTTCCTACCTCACTGGGATTGCCCATCAGGAAGTTGCTACAAGAGCAAGAGGCCAAGATAGACAAAACTCAGAGAAGGATAAATCAGTTGATTCGTGCGCAGCATATGAGGGAGCATGTTTACAACTAATCACAATTTCACCAAGACAAGATGAAGAAAAATTTCTACAAGCACTCTAAACAAGAGGAATTCCAAGTGGAGGATCTGGTGTTAAATTGGGATGCGAGGAACGAAGATAAGGGAAAGCATAGAAAATTCGATCATTTTTGGATGGGTCCTTTCAGAATCGACGCGTACCATGGGAACAATGCATATCTCTTATAATATCTTAATGGAGAGTCCACTAGAGGAGGGCCTATGAATGGCAGGTTCCTCAAGCACTATCTGGTTCAGTAAGGTCTATTTCATTTTTTTCATGTCATTGTAAATAGTCATTTCATTTTTGTTTTCAAAAAAGGCATTTCGATTCAGTATGTCATTAGAAAATTGAAGCCTAGAGTGAAGGCCCTAAATTTATGTTGAGTCTGGTCGAAACTATGTCAAGTAGGTCTAGGTTGTGTTTTTCTTTTCCTTTGTTTCAGAGTATAGAAGTCGAATAAGGCCCAATGGTCAGGCACCTGGTCTGTTGTTCTTTTCCACCTCACTGGGAGGATAGCATCCCCGTTGGAGCTAGTTGTTAGTACCATCATTTTTTCAGTTAGAGTCAGTCTTAGTCGATTCAAGTTCTGTGTGTCAAAGCGTGTGAAGTTAGGTACTGAAAAACGAATGGGTCAAAGTCAACAAGTGGTCGGTTTGCCATTGGAGTCGGGATGGGATGTCAGAATCAAACATGTGTAAGTGATAAAGGTATTTTCCCAAAGAGTCTTGTCTTGTCAGAAGAAAAGGTTTTATGTACCAAAGATCGAGGCAACTTTGTAAATAGAATTCACATCGACAGGCGCAATGACCATCATCAACTCATTATGAAGTCAAAAAAAATGAAAAATCACGACACTCATATCACATATACTCTACAGCTCTTATCAGTTGTACTTTACACACCCCGAAGTGTACCCGCCGTGCAGATGTGCTGTGAAAATCTTTGGCTTTATTCAAAACCTCCATTCACCATGGATTCAGTGTCCCCTGGCATGATTCCATCTCTCTCCCACCCAATTATAAATTTTGGTTTCTCTCCATGTATTCTATTCACCATCCAAGTTTATGCACTATCTATAATTCTTCCCATGATCCCTGAGTTTCTCATGGCAGGAAAGATGATTTCCTTCAGTTGCGTCACAAACCTGGGTCAATCAAGACTATTACCTCGGGCCCGTGCTAAATCCATCACACGCAGAACAAATACGCATTGCACCATGACAACTTCCCAAAACATTATAAGGAAAGGTACATGAAGTAGCAGAAATGTGGGGCTCGAACCTCAAAACTTAATGTTGGTAAATGAAGATCTAGATGTAAGGGCATCTTTTGAACAAGTCGGAGGAATGGTATTTTGTACGAAAATCCAAGAATTCAACGTGAAACTGGAAGAACAGTTCGCACTCATTTTCTACGGGCCTCGTGCAGTAATTGCAGGAATCACTTTCCAGGTAATAGAGGAAATGATGTCAGCCACAATGGAGATCCCTCCATGTGGTGAAAGGTGGTCTAAAGGCATTCCTTTGGATGTGCTATGCTATGAGGAATTCATCAAACCTGACTGTTTAGATGGGAAAGTTGAAGCAGACATTCTAAGTAGATATCTACAGGAGCCCTTTCGAAAACTCCTCAGGGCGATTAGAAAATATTTCACCTGTAAAGAGAGGTCTGACAGAATACACCCACATAACATTAGATGGTTGATGCATTTCACAGGAAGTATACCATTGAACCTATCGTTCTTCTTGCACCAAATCCTCCGAGAAATGTCGAAAAACGTCCAAATGGAAGCAAACAAGACAAAGAAGAAACTATTGCATGTCTCGCTAATCAAATTACTGATAGTTGAGGAGTTGAGGTGATTGGGAAAAAAACTGGGATTTGTTTCTACTCACTACTAGCATCCGCAAGGACCCCAAATGTAACATACCCAGCTAGCCACAGGCCGGGGTATGCTACCTGCAAGGCCACCCATGGACTTCTTTCTCATACCGTTACATTATTAATTTATCAAATATGCATAATATAAGAGAATTAACGACATGCACAGTAATATTCATCAAGCATGTATGTTCTAAAGATTCAATTGACGATAATTAAATATATAGTGGAAAAGCATTCATACATAGAAAATAATATCAAAATGGAGAGCACTTATCTTTATGAAATATGACACCAACTGGCTGCAAAGCAAGGACATTCCACCCTATCATAGACACTACTGCTCCAAATCTCAACAACAACGTCACCCCCGAGCTAGGGCTATGAATCCATAAGGAAGGTTCCAGAGTGAACCTGGCTTCCCAAACTAGTCATCTCTCAAGCTCTCACAGACTTCCCAACACTCACAGTAATCCAAGTACCCAGCTCTCTTCTACCCAGCTCGCACCACCCAAGAAGAAAGACCTCCACCTTTCTCTGCCATGCAGTCCCTTAGGCAGTCCTTCTCCTTATTCGTGCCTCCAGCGCAACTGGTCGAGAATCTCAATGATGGAACCCTCAAGACTCATATTTGTGAGCCATGCTGGACACATGCCACTACATCTCAAACATGCAAGCCTCAAGGAACGACTGGATCACATTATCGACCACTACAACCAACTATCCCGTGGCTAATTCTTTTGCAGTTCAGTCCACCCCTTCCCGAGACCAATATGCAGGTGACGATAGATGGAGGATGTAGGTAAGTGCATGGGAGTGTGTGAGGGTAAGAATGAGGTAACACAAAGATGACAAAGCGGACAAGCCAATGACCAACCCCACAATCGGACTAGGGGCAAGTTTAAGTATGTTCGTGGGGAAATAAAGAACCTCATGGCCTCCCCAAGAATCTCACGTAATCGATTCCCCCCCTTCAGGAAAAAAGGTAATTAACATAGGAATAAACATTTAACCTCTCAATCCCCCTCTCTCATGGAATCATAGCCCCCTATAACTCTAGTCCTTTTCCATCTAGCAGCCATCGATGTGTTTATTATTAATAATGATCAAATCATTACATTTCTTGGGGCATACTGACCCTTTAAATATTTTTTTGGGAACTCAGGCCTCTCAGCATTGTAACAATACATTACTTAAAATGGGGGTTCACAACTTGGGGTGTTACATCCCCTCCCCCTTATTTTTTCACTGTCCTCAGTGCATATACAAAATAGAGATCAAAATCTCAAATTTATTCAAAAAGTTGTGGGTACTCTGCCCACATGGAATATTCATGCTCCTAGGTAGTATCTTTAGGATCATAGCAGGTCCACTAAACTTTTACCAGCTCTATAACTCGATTCCGAAGAATTTTTACCTTTATGTCCAATACCTATGCTGGATGAACCCGAAAGTCTCCCTCTGTCTCTACCTGAATCAGATGCCAACCAATAACATGGTTAAGATCATGTACATATTTATTTAGTAAAGATACATGAAATACATTATGCACATTCATGGAAGTAGGTAATGCAAGCATGTATGCAACTCACCCTATTCTATCTAATACTTCAAATGGACCACAGAATCTGGCTGCCATCTTTGTACAATTACCCAATTTCAAAGAGATTTTCTTGGGCTTCACTTTCAAAACTACATGCTCCCCTACTTTAAATTCTCTAGTTGTCATGTTCTTGTATGCATAAACTTTCTATCTATCCTGAGTTGCCTTTAAATTCTCCTTAATCTTGACCACCTAGTCTTCCATGTCCTTGAGCAACTCTGGCCCAAGTACCACTCTATCTGCTAGGTTGTCCCAGCTCATTGGAGTATTTCATTTCCTACCATACAAGGCTTCAAATGGGCTCATTCTCAATGAATCTTGATACCCATTATTATATGCAAACTCAACCAAGTGTAAGTAATATTCCCACTTAGATGGCTTATCCATCACATACATTCTCAGCATGTCTTCAATTATTCAATTGACTCTCTCTATTTTCCCATCTGTCTGGGGATTATATGTTGTGATAAAGTTTAGATTTGTGCCAAATCCTTTAAACAATCCCCTCCAGAAATTGGAGGTAAACTCTGTATCCCAAGACGATTGTTCTAGGTATCCCATGCAACCTATAAATTTCCTTCATGAAACTTTCTGCAATATTATTTGTTGTATGTGTTGTCTTCACAGACACAAAATGAGCAGCCTTTGTTATCTTGTTAACCACCACCATGATTGAATCATGTTGCTTATTCGTTTTGGGTAATCCCGTGATGAAATTCATAGTGATCACTTCCCATTTATTCTCTGGAATTGGAAATGGATGCAGTAAACCCATTGGGTGCCTATGCTCAACCTTCACCTTCTGAAATTTCATACATCGAGCGATGTAATCAGCAACATCCTTCTTCATTCCTGGCCAAAAGATCTGGCTTCTTACTGCTGTAATTGTTTTCTGGTAACCGGGATGTCCAGCATAAGGAACATCATGCATTTTCTTTAGTGCCGCATTCCTCAGTTCTCTAGAACTAGGAACATAGATTCTATTTTTATGCATGAGTAATCCATATTCCTTTATCACATACTCCTTTATTTTTTGTTGTACATATCCTTGTTGTAAGTTTTCCTTTACCTGTAGGTAATCTGTAACAAGACCATCTAAAATTTAGATCTTCAAGTCTTACTAATGCATACTGACAGCAGTAGCATGCATGAGATGCACTCTCCTACTAAATGCATCGACAACTTTATTCTCCTTTCCCTTGATATGCTTGATATCGAAGTCATACTCACTTAAAAATTCCATCCATCTTGTTTTCCTAACATTCAAGGTCAGTTGTTCAAAAATATACTTCAGACCAATGTGGTATGTTCTTAATTCGAATTTCTTCCCCATGAGATAATTCCTCCACATTCTCAAGGCGTGAACAATGGAAGCAAGTTCCACGTCATGTATGGCATAGTTCCTCTTATGTTCCTTAAGCTTTATGGACTCATATCCAATGACATGTCCATTTTTTGTGAGGACTCCCCTAATTCCTTCCTTACAAGTGTTTGTACATAACAAAAAACTTTCATTTGGGTCATAAATCTTTAACACATGTTCACTAGTAAGTAATTCCTTCAACATATTAAAATTATTTTCACACTTGAGTGTCCATTCAAATTTAGTTCCCTTATTTTCCAAAGAAGTGATGGGATGAGCAATCTTAGAGAACCCTACTATGAACCTTCTGTAGTAGCCAGCTAATCCGATAAAAGATCTGATGTCTGACACATTTCTGGGTGTTGGCCAGCCTCTAATGGCTTTGATATTCTTTGGATCTACTATTATGCCTTGCTCTGAAATAATGTGTCCCAAGTAATGGATCTTCTTTTGATAAAAATAACACTTACTCAACTTGGCATACAACTCATGTTCTCTCAGTACTTGCAATACCAATATTAAGTGATGTTCATGCTCCTCTTCAGACTTAGAATAGATAATTATGTCATCCAGGAATACTATGACAAACTTGTCCAAATAATTTATGAATATGCCATTCATTAAGCACATGAAGACAGCTAGTACATTGGTCAGTCCAAATGGAACCACTACAAATTCATAATGCCCATACCTAGTCCTAAAGGTTGTCTTATGAATGTCTTCTTCCTTGATTATTACCTGATGGTATCCTGCCCTCAGGTCAATCTTTGAGAATATATTTTCTCCTCTTAGTTGATCAAAGAGGTCATCAATTCGGGGTAGCGGATACTTGTTCTTTATAGTGTAGTTGTTCAGCTGTCGGAAGTCAATACAAAGCCTCAAGGTTCCATCCTTCTTTTTGACAAAAAGTATCGGTGCTCCCCAAGGTGAAACACTTGGACGTATGTACCCTTTATTCAAAAATTCCTCCAACTGCATTTTTAATTATTTTAACTCTGGTGTGCATGTAAGGTGTTTTCAACACCGGGGCAACTCTTGGCACTAAATCAATTGAGAAATCTATCTCCCTTCTTGGTGGAAATCCGTGTATTTCTTGGAATACATCCTCAAATTCTTGTAGTACTGAGAAATATTCATGGCTTGGCCCTATCATATTATCTGGCTCTGCCACATGAGCTGCATACAATTGACATCCTTTTCTAAAACATATTTTCAGTTGTAAGGCTGAAATCTCCCTTATAGAGATGGGTCTTGGAACTCCTTTCACAGTGATCTATTTTCCATTTCCATCAAGACATGTAAATGTCTTGTTATGACAATGTAGGATAGTATGATGCTTGTCCAACCAATCCATCCCAATTAGAACATCATAAGACCTCAATGGTATGATATTTATATCAATACTAGTATTCACGCCATTAATACTTATGGAACAAATTCTGACCATATCATGGATTCTTATTTTGGTTCCAGTGGCTAATTGAACCAAAATTTATTTTCCAAGTTTAATTTTCTCCAAATGTAATCTATCCACTATCTTAGTATCAATGTAAGAATGACTTTCTCCTAAATCAAACAAAATAGAAACATGTTGATTTATGATCTTACCTTCCACCTCGATCATATTGGATTGGTACTCTCATTGTCGATCATTTAAAGTTGCATAGATTCTTCCCATATCTTCGATTGTTGTAGCCTCTTGGATATTGTTCATAGTCTTCACTCTATCTTTTCTGTGTCGGCAATCCTTGTATGGGTGATCTTCCTTGCATCCCCAACATTGGATTGGTGGTCTTCCCCTTTTAGCCAAGGAATCTTCCTTCTTGTCTTGAGTTTGATCCCTTCTTTGTTTGCCTCTGCAACCGATCCAAGCTTTGCAACACTTGATAATTTATCTGAATTTTCTCTCTCATCAATCTCTCATTGTCTTCTTTATAGCTTTGCACTTCCATATTCAATCTTCTTACCATTTCTATCAATGTTTCCTGCTCTCATTTTCCCTTGCGTCCATTGGACTCTATCTCTGCATTACCACCTCTATTATTTTGGCCTTAGGCCTCCTTATCATGACTGGAGGCTCCCTCACCTTCTTCCATTTCCTCAATACGCATCCTCAGCTGATGTGCTTAAGCCTCTTAATTCTGCAAAATGTGTAAGCAACCATTTTGTTAGAATTATGCATATGATAAAAGAAAATTGCCAAACCATGCTACATGTCTCTTTATTGTTTTTGTTCATGGAGATCATATCCCCATTCTCAAAAAATAGCAGTGTCCTGTTATCCCTAGGCTGACACAAAATTTCATCCTATGCAGGCACTTCCTTCAAACCACCTTCCCAAGTGACCATGACTAGAAATTGCGGCTAAATCCTTCCTTCGCATTTTTTTGTCTCGAAGACAACAAATTCAGCCCTTAGCCCTCCTTCCCTCAGCTCTCAATCTAAATACGACCATAGCCATGACCCTGCGCTTAGCTGAAAAAGTGCTTTTCTGGAGCTTCATGACTTCAGAACCTTCAACCAGGACTAGATCAATGGTCCTCATCCTCCTTCATGATCAACGATCAAGATCCACTTCGGGACTCTGCGCTTCGAGAGTCTCAACTTTCCTTGCTTGCCTCCTCCTGGAACGATTTTACCCGGAGTTCATGATCTGTTGACATGTGTCCTCCCATAGATCGGTGGTTGTAAATCGATTTGGATCTTTAGGATTCAGAAGTTTCAAACTTCCCTCCTAGACTTTCTCCCAGAGTGCTTTCACTCGAGGTCGACGATCCTTCGACGCGTGTCTTCAGGAATCAATGGTCGAGATGCACTCTAACCTTCATTCCTTCGGGATTTTTCAACCCAATGCAACCTGTCACATCCTTCCCCTCTAGCATGCCCAGTCTCTAGATTGCACGATCTATCACCACGTGGAGAAATACGAGAAGAGGAAACGTGGCCAAATCAGGCGGGTGACATGTGTCCCATTCTAATTGACTTTTCAATACTCCAAATGCTCAAAACTTACTGACACGTGGCACACATCCCATGTGTCCACCTCATCCCAGGTGATGTCCACAAGCAACGTCACTTCATAATTCTGGGTTCCACATCACCTCCAGGTGATGTCATCATTCCCCACCACTTCGACTCTTCGGGATTCGGAACTTCGGGAGTTTTCATACTACCACACTTCCAATTCTTGCGAACTGTGAATTCCCGAACTGGCCAATCTATTGCCATGTGTCCTTCTGGACTGGAAGACTAATATTCACTTCAAATCTTTACCTGGAGTTCATGGATCTACCCCATGTGTCCTCCTTAATCTGACGGATATGCTTTTACTTCGGGGCTCCAGACTTTGGAGATATCAAACTTCAACCTTTTTCCTTAAAAAAGTTTTTGTCTGAAGCTCACGATCTTCTGATGCGTGTCTCCCGTAGATTGACGACTATAATTCCTTCAGGACTTCAGACTCCGAAAATCTCAAACTTCAAAATATATTTGGCCCTACTGGATTTTATCTGAAGCCCTGGATCTGGCGACACATGGCTCTCGGCAAATCAATGGCTGATATCCCTTCGGGTCTTTGGGTTTTGGAAATCTCAGTTTTCAAAACCTGTCTAGCCCCACTGGATTTCATCTGAATCACTGGATCTGGTCACATGTGGATCTCGGCAGATCGATGACCGATATCCTTTCAGGTCTTTGGGTTTTGGAAGTCTCAAACTTCAAACCCCCTCCTCGCTCACTTTTTCTCGGAGTGTTTTATTCGGAGCACGCAATCGGTGGATGCATGTCCTCCTACAGATTGACGATTCCCAACTACTTTTGTTCTTTGAAGGTTCGTCACTCAAACGCTAACATGTCACATCACTGCATGGCTTTCAATTTGCGGGGGCATGCATCGGCGGTCTGGAGTAACTCACTTTTTTCCCCACAATTCTCCTGACATTGACACATAACCCCTTGGTGAAACCGAGGTTTGGATTGCGGGACCGCCTTGGGAAATTAACTCCCATACAACTCGGTTCCCCGCAATGCTTATTGGTTGTTGATCTCTCTCTCCAATGGGATCCGACGGTCATGACCTTAACCTTTCTTCCTTTTTATTGGACGACCCCTATTCACCTATCCTCCAATCCAACAATCACGGATCTCTCTTGATCCTACAGTGGCGATTGCTTCCGAATTCAAAAGGAATGGTCACTATCCTTCGAACCCTTCCAGAGGATCTAAGATGTTATGTCTCCTGCGTAACTTCTACAATGCCATTCCTCCTGATATTTTCAATTTCATTGTCATAGTTCGATCTTGACCACGAGACTTTAACCAACATACCCGGCCCATACCATCCTGGTGTTTCAACCAAAAGCTCTGATACCAATCTGTAACATACCCAGCAAACCACAGGCCGAGGTATGCTACCTGCAAGCCCACCCTTAGACTTATTTCTCATATTGTTACCTTATTTATTTATCAAATATGCATAAGATAATAGAATTAACGACAAAAGATTCAAAAGATTCAATTAACGATAATTAAATATATAGCAGAAAAACATTCATACACACATAATAATATCACAATGGAGAGCACTTTTCTTTATGAAATATGACACCAATTGGTTGCATACCAAGGAAGTTACACCCAACCGTAGACACTACTGCTCCAAATCTCAACAACAACGTCACCCCCAAACTAGTGCTATGAATCCACAAAGATGGTTCCAGAGTGAACTTGTCTTCCCAAACCAGTCAGCTCTCAAGCTCTCACAGGATTTCCAGCACTCACAACAATCCAAGTACCCAACTCTCTTCTACCGAGATTGCACCACCCGAGAGAATGGAACTCCACCTTTCTCTTCCATGTAGTCCCTCAAGAAGTCCTTCTCCTTATTTGGGCCTCCAATGCAACTGGTTCAGAATCTCAATGTTGGAACCCTTAAGACTCGCAACTGTGAGGCATGTTGGACACAGGCCACTGCATCCCAGACATGCAAGCCTCAAGGCATGACTGGATCACACCAGTGGCCACTACAACCAACTATCCTATCGCTAATTATTTCACAGTTTGGTCCCCCCCTTCCCAATACCAATATGCAGGTGAGGATGGATGGAGGAGGTAGGTAAGTGCATGGGAGTGTGTGAGGGTAAGAATGAGGTAACACAAAGGTTTAAGTATGTTCATGGGAAAATCGATAACCTCCTGGCCTCCCCAAGAAGCTCACGTAACTAATTCCCCCTCTTTAGGAAAAAAGGTAATTAACATAGGAATAAACATTTAGCCTCTCAATCCCACTCTCTCATGGAATCATAGACCCCTACAACTCTAGTCCTTGTCCCTCTAGCAACCAGCGATGTGTTTATTATTAATAATGATCAAAGAAATACATTTATTGGGGCATACTGGCCCTTTAAATAATTGTTTGGGCACTCAGGCCTCTCAGCATTATAACAATATATTATTTAAAATGGGGGCTCACAACCTAGAGTGTTACACCAAAGGAGATTTTTTTCACCTGCGGAAAAAGTAACATCCCACCATGCGGAGGCGGAAATAGGAAGGGATGCGGAGGAAGGAAATACATTGGAAGCCCCATATCCCCAATAGTAAATACCCCAGAAGAGGGACAGGCCAAGGAAGAACAAAGAGACCGGGGAGGACCAAGTCCCGAGTGAGTCATGCACAAAGTTGATTGCTGAAGAGTTACTCATGTGCACCATTCAACTGGAACTTGTCGAAGGTCCGAGTCAAGAAACCTACGCCAGAAGGAGAAGGATAGACACTAAAGGAACAGATATTCGTGAAATGTCACAACAGCTAAAGCAAGCACAACTTGCTATTGTTGATCTATACCAGGAGAACAAGGAGTTGAGACAACAATTACCAGCGAAGCCCCTCGAGGCATCAACATCAAAGGGACGAGAGGGAAAGGTGACTTGGATCAAGAGGCAACTCAGGGAAGTGAAAGAAACAATCATCAAATTGTGCGAAGCACAAAGGATGTCGGAATAAGGAAATGCAAATCACTTCAAGGAATGTGGACTAGCCCTGGAAAATGTTTGTGTAGCTCTAGCCAGTGCACAAAAGAGGATGAAAGGGAACATGGTTCTTCAAATACAAGTAATGAATCTGAAAATTTGAAACTAGTCTCTCAGGAGAATGCTTCGGATATCAAAATTGCAGACGAGGCCAGAAGCATGATCGACCAACTCCACTTTTGTCTTCTCAAATGTGGCATGGATTTTGTCTCCCCCTGTCCTATTTTCCACCAGGAAGTAGGGACTCTGATAGGTACCCACACGACAAGCATACGACACACAACATTGGAGATCCATATATGTCAAAGGAAATGTGTACATTGGAAACACGACAACTTGAAGAAAGGCATTGTCCCCTAGCTAGTGTTGTCAAGTTGGAAACACCTATGACAGTCCGTAGTTACTTGCCACATGAACCCTCTAGCAAATGATCGCATGACAGAGATCAAGGTTGTTACAATGGGTAGAAGGAGTCTAACAGATCACTCGACCGTCTAGATACCCTGTCAAAGGATAAACATCGACACATCACTCCCTAACAATGAAACCTTGCTGATAGTCAAAGTGTCATGGAAAAGATGTCGGTTATTCTGCGATTGAGTACAGTCAGTTTCTATTTTTAGTAAATTTCCATACGAAGAGTCATCTAGCAGAGAATAGTCAGAGCCTAATTTCTAGGCATAGTACTTAGAGAGCAGGGTAGCCCGAGCGACACACCCTTGTCTATATATTTCATCTTTTCACTGTAAGCCAGGTTGGTTGGAAAAATAGTGTAGATAGTGACTATTGAATGTAGATTTCGAACTCGATTGAAACTTAATGCAAAGGTCTTGAAGATTTCATGAAAAGATTTAAATGGTAGCAGTTTGATGTATTGTACTCTCTCTTTGTGTACATGATTTCCTGTGTTTTTTATATTCATATCTATAGTTTGTCTAAATCGGAACGTGATTCAAATCTAGAATTCATCGTATGGTTCTCTAGATTCTCCATTTAGATGACTGTGTTTATTCTAAGTGAACTTCGAATTCATCCCCAACAGTGCTCTGAGTTGCTTCATGTGTTTTTATCTCGCCACACACAATGATTTTTAACTGAAATAATGTTGCCTACTTAGTCTTTACCCTTTCAAGTTCAGTCACTAAGTCATTTTTTTCCGTCGTTTTCTTAAATTGACTCCATAGCCCGAGGTCTTGATTTCTTTCCCCAATAGAACTAGAAATATTGTACAAAAGTGTTAAATCTAGCGTATAGTTTAAATCCATAACCTGTACAGAGACGAAGTCTCAGAGAGATCCCTCTCCAGTTCGGAAAGGCTAGTTTTCGGCCTTAAAGTTGGTTTGTAGGTTGCCTCTGTCATTCATTTTCTTAGCCAAATGAAGTTTACAGAGCGCTAACAACCTGAAAGGACAGAAGAAACATTAGCTACTGAAGAGCACCCAGTAAACGAAGACATGGACATTGATGAATTAATTAAGAACTAGAAAACTAAAAAGAAGACTAAAAGAAATCGATAATGTATAATAATTTTATAAGACATATAGATGTGCATTATATAGCTATTATGTTTGTAACATATTTTGAATGATAAATCTCATTTATAAAAATTCCTTTTTACGACTTATGCCTTGGAATGATAAACCTCATTTATAGCTTTACAATCACATTTTATCAATTTTGAATATTTTTAATGCATATTTTTGTAACATCCTACTCTTGCGAGCACATATTATGGACTTATTCTTGAGGAAACTTGCATGCAAGTGATCCGGTTACAGTATATGGTTATCTGTTTCTTTTATGGATTCTTATGATGATGTTGATGGATTATGATTTATTTTGTTTCATATCTATGTATTGACAAATTTTATTGATGAGTTTCCCCTGAGTGTGCAGGACACTTGTCAGATTGAAGATTTTGATGGCATTAATGGACCTCCTTGGACTCCATATATAGTCAGGGAGTGGATTGCATTGGTTTGAGTATTTCATTTATGCATATGTGACATATGATCGATTATACTATGATGTTGTTTATGGATCATTGAAAGTGTTTCGTTGATGGATGCAGGTTGACGATTTCTTTCTAATATGACTCACATAATGAGTAAAGGGTTCATGCACATAGACTAGATATTGAGGGAGAGGTGTGGCAGCATCCCTATCACAACCTACTAGAACTCCTATCGTGGCTTGAATTGTGGGTTAACGATTACCTAGTTCGAGAGATCCACGATGTCATGAGGGTATACTAAGACAATCGCTCATGAATATTTATAAGGGGTGTGTAATAAGGCGGTGTCTTTATTCCTTAGAAGCCCTTAGTTTCTCACAAGGTCGACCGAATGGAGTGTTGACTCCAAGGGTTGGAAAGCCACCAAAACCAGTCAAAGGCGAGTGGCACCCTTGGAGCATAGAGCTCGTCTTGAAGGGCACGTCACGTAATTAAAAATTTGAATCAAACACAAGTGGCACCCTTGGAGCACGATGTGCATCTTGAAGGGCATGTCACGAAATTAAATCTTGAGTCAATGAATCTAGGTGGCCTAGAAACCTTGAGTGAATAATTAAACCCTGTAAAATATTTAATCATTGTTGTCTTTAATTAATTAATGAATTAAGGATTTAATTAACTAATTGTGAATCCCCAAATGAAAATGGAAGACTATGCAAAAAGTATGCCTAAGAGAGTAAGAAAACTAAAACTAATTATTAATTAAATAACATAGGAAAGATGCAAGTCAATTAAAGAAAATAAGAAAGATGGCATAATTCTAAAGAATTAATATAATACACATGTGTGCAGAAAATACCTAATTGGAATATAAGATAAGAAAGGAATAAAGCATGAAAGAATAAGTGCACGGATAGAAGGGAATGTAGAGTCTAAACTACCACTATTTTAACTAGGAGAAGACCCTTATTTTAACTCAACTCAGAATTAGTAAGGCATCGGACATAAATTGGAAACAAGGGGAATAAAGAGACAACTAAGAGTGATTTTAGGAGCGCTTTTAGGATGGGTGAGGGAAATTGGCATTTATTAAAATAAATTGTGGATTTACTTGTGCAACTAAGGGAAAGGGTAACAAGTGTATGGCGGAAATAATTCTTAATTAATTATTTAAAAAGTGAATTAAATGTGCAAATGGAAAGATGTCATGGAGGAAACTACTATAAATAAAATGGGAAAAAGAGGTAAAACACACTAGTTATGGGTAAATTTATGTTGCATAAATTTAACTGGTGGTTTTACTTGCGAGAGTTGGGATACCCAGCTTGAGAGAGAGTGGTGGCTCTACATTGCGAGGAAAGTTGGGAGATATAGTATTCCGGTTGTGTGTGTGGCCCCCTTGCGGCTCGGGGGGGCTAAGGGGGAAGAAGAGTACCCCTAGCATTGGCTCGGAGGTACTGGTGAAGTCTAAGTATTAGTAGGAAAAGAAGAACGTGTGAGAGTGTGGGATTAAAGATCAGAATATAGCATCTCCGATCTCATGTTCGAGGTATTTCGATTAATATTTGTGGTTAGACATAATTTATCCTTTAATTTGTAATGGAGGGAAGTCAAATCTATTCCATGAATTCTACATATGTGTAATTTATATTTATATATACCTTGGTCTTTATTTCAAGAAACTGTACAAATTAGGTTTTTCTCTGCAATAAAAAGTTATGCACACAATTGAATATTCTATGCAGATCAACTTACTAATGAACTGGTTCACCCATAGACATGCACTCGAATCTATTATTTTTATTGAAGGTTACTTACTATTGATTTGTGAATTCTATGTTGGGACCCGTATCTGTCTCTTGAAAATTTAACAACTATTTTAGATTGTGGACATAAAATTTAATCTTGATTCTTCGAAGTATTAATTACTATATTCATGGATGGCACGAGTGTATCGTTTTGAAAATTGTATATACTCCAAAATCCTTACCATTAGAGATCGATCAGAAACCTTATTCATAGTAGGATCCTAGTTTTTGTTGTGTCTAGAGCGAGATGTAGATCCACGGTGGGATGAATTGCGAGATCTCTGCCATCCTTACTTTTGAAACCCTTATCATTTATGTGTCTCAAAATCCTTAGATTTATCATTTAAAAGTAAGGTAAATAAAAACACAATAAAAATGTAACTGAATGCTCAGCTAGTCGGCCTTTAGTTCGAGTTCCTTGAATTACAGGTAAAAACTTGATCTACTTGGATATATTGTTCACTCTCCCTCAAGCCTCCTCGGTTATTTCTCTCCTCCTCGGTTATTTCTCCCTTATTTCTCTCCTACTCTTAGTCGGTTATTTCTCTCCTACTCTTAGTATTAGATCTCCTTCTATCGAACGCGCATCGACGAGGTACAACCCTCGAGATAAGAATATGTATACATACCTCCCACGACTGGCAGTCAATATGCACGCACTTCACCTTGTCAGGGCGGGAGATCAATCTGAGAAACCTATCGAAGAGCAAGTGCTAGAAACTAAAAATCACTTCCTCATCAAAGTGGATTTAGTTCTGTTGCTGGGAGAGTTTAAAAAATTGAAGTAGAACCCCTTCTGTTTACATGTCTCACCTCACCTCTTGGCTTGGGTTAACAATTCTAGGAACTCAAAATCATTCATCCCCTCACCTTGTATTGACCTAATGAATTTCCAGTTCACGAAATTGGAAAACGTGTAAATTTTCAAGCTACGACTATTCCTTCCACGAAATGAATCCGAGCTCATTATGCTTCTTCGAGGGACCCTCCTTTCTTTTATGGAATTGAACATCACCGTGATACTTCGATGGAAGACAAGTTACCGGGACATAGTGTATTGCATTTTCTAGGCGCCCATGACACCGTATCTGATTGGAGTTCGGTTTCAGAACATTCTCCTTTTCTCATATAGACAAGCCGTGTTACCTTCGTCCATTCATAAACACAATAGCGCAATCCAATATATAGTTGAATTGCATGCTAAACTACGACTTCAGGGACACAAGATTTGAACTTGTGACCTCTCCCCATACTAAAAGAGTGTGCGCACGTCTTACCATCTATGCTATCCCATGGACTTGCTATCCCATGGACTTGTCAATTACCAAAAGGCTTGCACTAATTTTTTGATCCTTAAATCCCTTCCTCATATTCATTATTCATTCTTAGTTTGGAATAAGTCAACGCCTTTTTATCAAATAGATTCAATCCTATATGTGTAGGATTACCAATTTTAACTTATAATTTAGGTTGACATAAATGAGATAAATGATTCAGAAGTGTGTTTAATAGTTCTCCTTAATAAAAAAAAAAAAAATCTAGGTGACTTAATTGATTCTCACCAAGCGATTATGATACTCTACTAGGAGGATACAACTTATCCACACATGGTCAATAAGTTCGGAGAATTCAATTGAAGAATTGATCGTTGAAGTTTTTATCAATTCTTTGCATAATAATTAATCTTTACCTTTACTCCTAGAGGATTCTAAATGCCCTTGCCATTGAATACAAATACATAAATTTAAGACTTAACTTAGTTATTTAATTCCTTAAGAATAGAAGTTTAAATTAGCCCTTGGAGTGGGAAGTAATTACCTTAAACTCATCTTTGCAACTAAGTCTCGAAATAGATAGACCATCCTAAGTTACATTCTTCGTGGATGACTACAATTATGTTATCATGGTTAGTAACATTGATGAAAGTTTTCAAGGGTTGAGACTTAATAACCTTGGGACTTAGGTTATCCATTTTATGTGCATATATATTTTGATGAATTGTTCCTTTATTAGAATACTTACTTAAAGGTGAAGAAATGTAAAAGAGGGTAAGTACTTTAGCACTTAATTCTGGCATGCTTTAAGAATATTGGGTTCTTTTGGGTTTTTTAATGAGATATGACTTGTCTTGATTTTCCTTTTTACATACCTTAAGTTTCCTTAATAAAGTAAAACATAATGTAGCTATGTATAGATTCTTTTGGTTACAAGGATGATCACCTGATTGGATGTCGACCTTATTAATCCTAATTGACCATTTTTCAAAGATGATTAGAATAAAAAATTTATGACATAAGATTGTTCCTACGCTCTCATGGCTCTATTATTTTTATGATTCTCTTACTTGCTCTTGATTATTCACATTGTTGTTAAAAGATTTATGTTATTCTAATAAATCACGACGAATTGAGGGTTGAATGGTCAATTGAAATTGTGGATTGACTGAGTAATTAGATTACTTATGCACCTTGAAATAATGTTGATGTGTGATTAATTAAGTAATTAGATTACTTGTGCGCCTTAAATAAAGTTGATTTATGACTGTTTTAGTGGCTAGATTTCTCTTGCACCCTTAATTATGTGAATGTATGATTGTTTAGAAATTTGTTCACCATGTGCCATGAAAATAAATTGATGATTACTTTGCTCCATGAAACAAAGTGGACAATTACTCCTGTGATATTAATTATGCAGATGTATTATTGTTTTAGAATTGTTTACTCTCGTGCCATTAAATAAAGTTGATGTATGATTTGTTTAGTGGTTAGATTTCTCTTGCACCATGTGATGATGTTAATTATGACTTATATTCTAGACTGGAGTTATGAGTTGTGATTGATTAAGGGATTTATACACCTCCTTGTTCCTCATAATACTCGCCAGCCCTGAGATCTTAAATGGTCAAAATCAATCTGATGAATCTTGGGCTTGAGCATTGCTTGTGTGTCTTGGAGGTTCTAACCTTGCAGGATAGGTTGGGCGAGTAGTTCTTTATTATTCAGCGATATGGTTGATCATTATTTTTATTTTCTTCGGTTGGTTGTAATGTGATGAACTGCATCGCTATTATGTTTTGTATTGATTATTTGTAGCTATGAATTATGTGTAAATGTCATTTTCTTAATGATTTAAAAAAAATTACCT
>JASDQU010682434.1:98493-122519 GCA_032191745.1 Picea mariana | reverse complement strand
TCTCTCTTGTCACTTGGAATTTATTTGACAATCAATGGTTAGGTTTTGTTTGTTTTGGGGGTTTTTATAATTTTGTTGGAAAGAAAGGGGAGGAACACTCAGGGCTATGGAGTCCAATTTCTGAAAACGAACAAAAGCATTGACTGGTCGATAGAAATCTCTAGAGGATAAAGGCTAAATGAGGTGATGAATCTGAGTTATAAATTGTAATTTGCAAAGTGGAAGAATAAAGGGGAAAAAAAGTAACTGCATCAGAGCATTAATGAGTTGAATTATGAATTAGTTAGGAAGAAAATTAACATAGTTTAAATTGCTTAAACCAAGAGCATCATAAGATGAATTATAGGCCTTTAAACTATCCAATTTAAACGTAATAGAGTGTAAATGAAATAAGAAATACAAGAAATACATACAAAGAGAGAAGAAAAAAATCATATCACCACCATTAGAATATCATCATGGAAACTTCAAAGACTTTTGCATGTGTATTCTATTCAGCTTCAAAAAATTACATTTAAGCTCAAACATCTAAATCGTTCCCTTGCACTTCTGCCAACCCTTAATACATTTGGAACCCCTAATATTTATACAAGTTCAAGTTCCTTTGGTTTAAAACCGATTATAATGCTTGAAATGAAATGTTTCAGTTTCTGAAACTAATTGCAATAATTACAAATGACAATTTCGGTATTGGAACTGATTACAATGATTAACAAGAAAACGTTTGATGATCTGGCTTCTAACTCCTCTGATGCTTCAAATCCTTTCTTTGCCACTTGTTTTGTTCTGGTCTTCTTCCTGATATGCCATCTTCAGTGACACTTGGACATCATTTACTAGCTCCTGGAAAACTGCACTTTGTCTTACCTAGCCATACTATCTTCTTCCATTGCAAGTCGGAAGGGATATCATAATCCATCATTTATTTGATCAGGATATCCAAGTCAATGCAAGAGGCATATTTCATGACTGGTAGTCCAACTTTCACTTCTTTGAACTGATTCAAAATCTCAAAATCTGTAATCATATGTTCAACCAGGTTTGCTCCTTTCAGGTTTTCCTCTAGGTTTTCAAACTTGGAGTGATCCATTCTACACTAAGTGAGGCACGCATTATATTCTTTCTGATCATATAATTATTCTTTTCCATCCCAAAATGGTTGGAGGCCTTTAATAAACAATTCTTCAAACAAATCCGTGAACTCTTTCACACTTTGCTCCATCTGTGTTTCCTTGGTTTGGAGTGATTTCAACAAGTTATGTCTAGCAATAACCCTTTTGGCCTAGATTATTAATGTAATTCTATCTTTGAATCCAATGGTCTGAAATTTTGTAGTAGTAATGGAGTTGAGCAAGTTTATGGCATTTTGGGCCCACTATGATGGTTTCTTTGCTAAAGTATCATTTACAAAAGTGCACCTGCTTCTGGATATGATGGCCATGTTGTCTTTATCATTGATGAAATTCAAATACACTCTGAACTTGGTAGCTTTAGAAGCTATAGAATCCCATATGATGTGATTGGCTCCCTGCAACATTCCTTTGACCCTTAATCTTATTTTCATCTTGTCTATCCTTTCTTGTAAGGCTTGATTCTCCTTTTGAAGTTGAGCCATTCTTTCATCCTTTGCTTGCATTTCTTGCTTCAAATTCTCTATGTTCCCTTTTAGCCCTTTGATTTCTCCTTCTTTCAAGCTACTTGTGACATAGCCTGGACAAGCCCTTCAATGTTTGGCCCATCTTCTGTAGTAGAAGGTACAACTACATCCCTGTTCAACAAATCTTTTTTCTCTTGTGACCATTTCACTTTTTATTTCTCTAGCTGCAACAGTTTAGCTTTGTAGTCCAATGCCTCTTTACAAAATGCTTCCTTCTTCTGTTCTAGAGCAATGAGTTATGTTGTTTGTGGATGCTCTGTGGCAAAAATTTTCAGTTTCTTCTTCAATATTTGAATTAATTTTTCCTTTTCAGATAATAAGGTTTTCACCCCTTGGGGACCTTCATATTCCAACCTTTTGACTTGAGTCTATCAAGCTCTACTAGATGCCTTTTCTTGCCTTAACTGTTCTTCTAATTTCATCATATGGGATACAGTTTTGAGTTCTGCAAGATTAAAAATAAGTAATATGAATATAACATGTCACAGGTATGTCAATGGAATTTGACATTTTCTAGAGAACTGATGTTTTCATACCTTATCTTGATCTCAGACACTTTGTCTTCATCTACAACTACTATATTAAATGTCCTCTTCTCAATATCTCTCACTGTGAACAAAGAATATTTATGCTGGGAAATATTTTCTACCTTAGGGAATGAATCCCTCATCTCACTCAGAGCAATATTTCCCTTCACAGCATATTATTTTTCCAAATCTTCTTTAGATTGATACATCGCTTCAGGTGTCTTGTCAAAGATGTATTTTCTGCTACTATAAGTTCTAGAGCTTCCTTCACTTTGTATTTTGCTTTCCTTTCCAACTTCAAAAGTGCTTGTACCACTCTCCACCCTATCAATATTTACTTTATCTCTTGGCTCTTCCTCCTCCAAATTTGCAATTTGTGGATACTGTGTAATTTTCATCTTCTTTAGGGGAGTCTGATGATCATTGGTGCCCATGTCCTCTAAACTGCTTCTTTTGTTGTAAACACTCATCTTAGGAACTTTGAATATCAATCTATGAGGAGATTTTTGTGTTTGACTATTTTTCAAGGTTGCCTCCACTTGCTGCATTTGAGTTGGTTGAAAGATTTCTTCCATATCAGCACAGACTTCTAGGCTTACCAGTTTATCAAAACCCTCAACATGTTCATGCTCATAAGGGGCATGTTTGTTCATTAATATTCTCTTGGATATGATTTGGTGTGGGTCATATATTCTCCCCTATAGCTGTGCAAAACTAAACTCTTTGAGATATGCTTGAATCCGAGATAAACAAGATCTGGCTTTGACATTGAAAGGGCCAATGATAAAATGGAACTTGAGGTTGGAGGTTTTGTGCAATTTCAGGAAACGATCTGTCTTAGATATAATTATTTTCCTGATGAATTCAAGGGAGAAGACTCTGGGGATCGGAAAAATATGCAATAGATAGGGGGATTCATGAAAACCATAAACCCAGATCACTGTTGAATGCATGAATAGTACCAAGTCCCCCAATTTGTTTTATGGATTTGGTTGTAGATTGCTTCTCATGTCATCCAGAGCTCTAGGTAAGTTGGTGTTGAATATTAAACTGTAAACCCTGGACATGAATTTTTTGATGAAAACGAGAAATGTAATCCTTTTAAATTCAGTTGATATGAATAATGCTTCAAGATATTATTTCTTATTGGTCTCTGTAAAAATATTCAACAGATAGGTGTAGTGTTTGAAATGTCTTAGAGAACTAAAATTTACCAGTTGCTTACGGTTATTATTAGCTATGAACTATTCAAAATTGATACGGACTAATAAACCAGTCTCTAACATAAAAAAAGGTCAACAAGAAACCACAAATGACTTCGACTACATATTTTTCATTATCTAGACCTAAAACCTGACTCAAAAGGGAACAGACCCATTGGACTTTGTTAACCATTATACTCACATTCATTGGCAAAGACAATTTCTTTGAAAAATGTTCTGGTTTGACAATTATCTGCAAGAACAGATCTCTGACCTCTGATGGACACTCTCTGTATAACCTAATTATATTTTCTTCATTGAAAGGTTCAGACATTGTAGAGAAAGGCTCTGGTATATCGAGGGCATATCAAATTGACATACTCTCTACCCTACATGTGACCTCAAAACCTTGTTTATTCATGATGACCTTTTCTTCATGCGAATACTGTTCAGGGCACCAACCTATAAATTCAAGAAAGGGAAAAGAGATTTCTACAGAATACAGGACTATGGAGGCTTAGACTACTTCATGGAATGATATATGCCTTCCTACATTATCAGACATATTTCTTCTAGAAACAGTGATGCGCGAAATGGTGATTTCGATGTCGAAAACATATGAATCTCGGTCTATTAGGGCTTCTTCATTTGACATAGGGTCTTGCTCTGTGATTGAATTTATGATAGGGTCCATGGAAATGATGAAAAATACCTAGAAATAAGAGGAAATGGCGTGAACTTGGCGTATTGTTGAGTTGCAGTTGAATGAGGGTGGTCGCACCAACTTTCAAATGTTTCAGTATTTTGAAAAATAATAAAATAAATAACAAAATCCCTTTATATACTTTTCCAATTTCAGGGGCATGAGGAAGTGGTTTAGGGAAACCCTCTTCTCACCCTGAAATGCACCTGGTGGTGCCATGTGGTCCTGACCAAAAACCATGGTTTAGTTTTTAGCCCGCTTTTGGGGATTATCCTCCACGTAACTCCTCCCCCATAAATGATCCTCGACCATTGATCTAGAGAGCTCGTGATATACGACATATCGGGTCCCATCACCTTGGCACCCCTCCAGATTTATCCTCTTCCTACTAGATTTATCCCCTCCCTTGATTTATTAGACTTCCAAACCAATTTAGCGCCTCACTAAGTCTTGAAATATTGATTTCACACACACAAAAAATCAATGGTGATAACATGGGCTCCAACTGGGGATGTTATCCTCCCAGCGAGGTAGCAAGGAATGGTAGACCAAGCACCTACCCATTGGGCCTTCTTTTACTCCTTTAACTAAATCTATCAACATGTTATTCACAAAACTCAAATTACACTCAGAATAACTTAGGGCCTTCACTTCGGGCTTCAATTTCTGCTGAAATGAAATCAATTACTTCAACAAAACAACAATGGTTATATATAATCAATGGAAAGGGTGAAAAAACCTTTAAGCGAGATAATTCTTGAGAAACCTGTCATTCACAGGTCCTCCTCCAACTATATCTCCATTACGTTCCTTTAGAAGATAAGCATTATTTCCATGGTATGCCACAATTTTAAAAGGTCCTAGCCACAGATGGTCAAATTTCCCATGTTTTCCTCTGTCTTCATTCCTGGCATCCCATCTCAACACCAAATCCCCTACTTTGAAATCGTCTTCCTTAGTATGCCTATCAAAATATTTTTTAATCCTGTCTTGGTGCAACAAAGAATTGTTGAAGACTTTCTCTCGTGTTTGTTGGACATTGATTGGTTCATTTGTCCTTCTTTGAGTGGCATCTGGTTCAGCATATTTCTCTTGTAGCAACCTCATCATTGGTAATCCTAATGAAGTATGAAAAATCACCTCTGTTCCATACATGATATGGAAAGGTGAAGTAAAAATAGACCTTTTAGTAGTAAACCTGTCAGCCCATAGTGCATGAATAAGCTTCTTGTGCCAAGCCCTTTTGTTATCTTGCAACAGTTTTTTGATAATTCTGGTCAAGCTTTTATTGGATGACTCAACCAACCCATTACCATGAGGGTAATAAGATGTGAAATGGACAAGAGTTATATTGTAATCACTGCAAAAATTTTCGATCTTTTTGGACTTGAATGATGTTGCATTATCTGTAATGATTTTGATTGGACAACCAAACCTGGATAAAATGTTGTTTTCCAAAAAATGAATGATAATAGTATCAGTGGCTTGCCTTGTAGGAACTTCTTGAATCCACTTGGTGAAATAATATGTGACTGTCAGTATCCACTTTTACTGAGCTGAGGATCATGGATGAATTTCTCCTATGAAATCAAGGCCCCATTGTCTAAATGGTGCCTCAATAGAGATAGGATTCAGGGGCAAAGGCTGCAATTTTCACTTTCCATAAAAAAATTGGCATTCATGACAGCTTGAAATTTCTTTGTAAACATCAGAAAAAATGTTCGGTCAATATAACCCTACCCTTAAAATCTTGTGCACAGTAGTTTTCTAATAATGGTTCCCTCCACAATCACCTTTATGAAACTCCTTGATGGTCTTTTCCACTGCTTCCTCCACTAAACAACTCAACAAGATTCCTCCTGGATCCTTCCAATACAAAGATTGATTTAAAATACAAAACTTTGTTGCTTTTAGCTTCAAAAACCTGGCTTTAGTTTTTCTCATTTCAGGAGGAGATTGCAAATTTCTCAATACATAAATAATATCATCATACCATGGAGAGTCAAGGAATTATTTAGATACCTAAGGGACCTCTTATTCTCTTGAATATGTAGACAAATCAGCAATGAAATCAATTCCCAAGAGTTCACAATTTGACTGGGCCATCAACTTTGCAAGTCCTTCCCCTTGATCAACTTTGTAGGTTTGATCTCAAGATCATATTCCAACAACACAACTATCCACTTGCCCCTTTTAACCCATGGATCTGTCTGAGTTAATATGTCCTTCAAAGAACTTTTGGGTACATAAGAAACAGTGTGGGAATGCAAGATATAAACTCTAAATGCCTTTAGGGCCTTGACCAATGCATATGCCTACTTTTCCATGATATCATATTTCAATGGAGAATTTCTCAATGTCTTGTTGTAGTAGGCTATAGGATTTTCAAAGTTCTGTTCATATTTTTGTAATAAAACACCAACAATGGTGTGTTCTCAGGCAAAAGAAAACAATATGAAGTCTTTTCCAAATTTTAGACTAGCCAGTATTGGGGCTTTGGTCAATGCCACTTTAACATCTTCAAAGTATTTCCTGGCTTCAGAAGTCCAATTTATCTCAATTCCTTTTATGAGCATGTTAGTGATATGCTTTATGATTTCAGCTAGGTTAGGGATGAACCTTCTCAGAAAATTAAGTTTCTCTAGGAAATATTGTACTTCTTTTTAGCTTCTAGGTGTGCCAATTTTTAGGATTCCCTCAACTTTGTTGGGGTCTATCTTTATTCCCTCTTTTGAAATAATGTGACCAAAAAACTTTCCCTCCTCCATACCAAAATTAGACTTCTTGGGGTTCAATGAAATGCTAAACTTCCTACATTTCTCAAAACTTTTCCTTAGATGTTTGAGGCGTTCTTCATCAGAACTTGAATATACAGTGATATCATCTAAGTAAATAACAATAAATTTATCTTTCTCATTAGCAAAGGATATATCCATAGCCATTTGGAAATTTTCTCCTTCATTCATGAGCCCGAAAGGCATTTTTGCATACATGAAGGTGCCCCATGGTGTTGTGAAGGTTGTCTTTTCCTACTCATCAGGATGTACCATGATTTGGATATACCAAAAGAAACCATCCAACATTGATATTTTCTGAGAAACAACCACTTTCTTCAGTATTTGATCCATCTTAAGCAATGGTTAATTCTCCTTGGGAGATACCTTGTTCATATTTTGAAAGTCCACACATAATCTAATCTCTCCACTTTTCTTCCTAACAGGCACCAGATTTTCTACCCATTTAGAAAATCTCAGGGACACTATGATCTTGGCTTCAAACAACTTCTTTATCTCTTTTTCAATTAAGGGCAACAACAAAGGATTATTTTTTCTTAATTCATGTTTGAAAGGTTTATGATCCTCCTTGAGTGGAATCACATGTTGAATAATTTTAGCATCATAAACCTTAAGATATTCATAACTCCAGGAAAAAACATCGGGAAATTATTTCATTAAGCTAATATACCTTTGCTTGACCTCTGGGATAAGTGTCTTGGAAAAATTGATGATTTTTGGATCTTCTTGAGTCCCAATGTTGCAATCTTCAACATCTCCATCATTTGCAGTAATTTTAGGATTCCTAGCCACATCATTGTTGTCAAAGAGTTGTTCTTATGGGACCAGGCCTTTGGGGATGGTGTTATTTTTTAGTTGCATTATATCCTTGCTAGCAATCTTATTTTTGAAGTGGTCATCACAACTGCATCTTCTTCATCACAACAATATTCCTCATCTATATTCAAATTTTCAAATTCATCCTCCATCTTAAGGAAACTTTATGTTTGTTTGTCATCTTCAAAAACCTGTCAATACTTAATGTTATATGGTACTGTTGGCCTATGCTTGACCTCAATCTCATATTTTTTGTTAGGGAAAATTGGAATTTTGAAGACTAAAGATAAAGTATCCAGGGTAGCAACAATTTGATTATGTCCTCTTGGAATCACTGAAAGATCATACTATGGAAATTGTTCTAGGAGATCAAGCACTATATTTCTATAGGCCCTTAGCCCAGTATTCTTTGCTTGGTATATACCCTTTATCTGATTGATAATCAGCTCAGAATCTCCATGTACAACTATTCTCTTAGCAAGGATGATTTTATGGATGGAAATTTATATTAAATTGTAGAAAAATGGGCTAATCTTACTATTCCTTAATATGAAAAATGTAAAATGTTTAGCGATAGTTTTTTTTAAATATTCAAATTTCTAAGGATTTTATATACTTTCTATAAATCTTTGGCGATTTTTAAGGTAAAATAATTTTATTCTATGGAATTTGGGCGAATCATTTTTAGAAAAAATGTAAATAGGCGAATCATTTTTTGGGAAAAACCATGGAAAATTATCCCATTTGAGAAATTTATCTCCTAAAATCATCTATGTCTCTTAGAAACCATTTCTTTCAAAGTCTTAAATCCCAACACTAATGCCTCATATTCAGCCATGTTGTTTGTGCAATCAAAAGCAAGCTTATAAGAACACAATTTTGTAGTTCCTCTGGGGAGGTTAATCCACATACCATCCCCTGCTCCTTCTTTGTTAACAGCTCCATCAAAGCTCATATTCCACATCCGATCTTTTGCATTATTTTTCTTCTCTAAACTTTCATCATTTTTCTGGTCATATTGGTCTTTGGCAGTCATATCAATCTCTGGCACTTCCTCTTCAAAATTTGAATCATTAAAGAAAATGGAAGAACCAATCTCAGTCTCCACTGAGTAAATGGGATGGTTGTTTGTCTAGGATTTGTTATTGACCATGTATTTGAGCAATACTTCCCTGTACAACTTCCTATCTTGACCAAACACAAGGATAGTGGCATATGACATATCCATTTGCAAAGTCCCTTTCAACTTTCCATCCCATGACCTAGATAGAAGCATGCCAAATTTAGGAGGAATATCAACAACCACCACATCCATTACCATGTTTTTTGTTGGTATTTGAGACCAAGATACTACCAGGTATTTGATTAGGCCAAAGCACTTCACCTTGAATAAAAGGATAAAAGGTAATTGTACGGCCTTGTAATGTCCAAACCCAATTGGTCCATGACCACCTTGGGCATTCGATTATGGGATGCTCCTGAATCTAACATGGCATTGTGCAGAGTCATATCATGAATATTCACACTGACATAGAAAGGGGGAACCTCATCAACATCACTACTCTCCTCTACACGTGGGCCAAACAATATGGAAGGATGATCATATTGTATATTCAACGTATCAAGTTTCTTCCATCTTAAGCATCTTAATAATTTGATTTCTATATTCACTATTATTTATCAGCTCATTGAATGGAACAAAAATTTTAATTTTTTCCATCTCACTTTCAAAATTAAAGGAAGAGGAGGTTTTCTCTACCTCTTTGATGACTTTCCCCTTTCTTGTTTTAGGTACCTTCTTTTGAGGTTCTTCCTTCCTCTTTCCTTTCTCCACAACATCCTTTGCAACAGAGACCTTCTTAGGCTGACTCGAAGAAGGTGAATTATTTTGAGATTCTTTTGTAGGATTTCCCTTTGGAGGATTTGCAAGAACCTTTTGGTTTCATAGATTATATTGTTTCTAGAATTGCATGATGGCATTCTGCAGCCCTATTTGGTAATCTTCCCTTTCTACTGACAACCTTTCATCATCCTCCTGCATGAAGATTTCATTTGCATCCATGAACTGGTCATGTTCTTGTTTATTCAAAAACACCTATGTTTTATTAGCATCACAGAAATGCATGTTGTCTTCAAAAGTTCCATCAAAGTTTTCATTTACATAATTATTTTGAAAAGTAGGTCTTATTTGTTGATCCCCTTAGTTCCTCTAATCTCTTTGTCTAATTTGTGGAACTGTTGGTCTCCTTTGGTTTTTGAGTGGAACATCAACATGTTCTCTGGTGTCAGGCGTGTTATCTAAAGACATCCTATTCATGAGCTTCTCCAAAATCTTCATCATTATTTCAAACCTCTCTTCTGATGACTGTGAGGTTGAAGGTTGTGCCTTATCTTGAACCTTGTTTATCTCTATGTCACAATTATATTTTGATCTTTCCTGAAGCCATTAAATTCACTTCAAATTCTATTGTATCACTCATTATATAATCCAGTGAAGTGGATATTCTTTCCCTTAACAACAAAGAAAAATCTCTTTCAAAAGAATCAACATATCTAAGTTGAGCATCACTGGGAGGAGGTTTTACTTCGGTAGGAATTGAGTTGTAAACTTTGATAAACCTAGCTGAAAAATCTTGGATTGTTTCATCAGGTGACCTTCTCATGTTGTTATATTGGGTTAGAAACTGAAGGGGGTTTTTCTTGTCACCCCATTTTGCAAGAAAAATCCTTTCAAATGATTCAAAATTTTGGATACTTGCTGGTGGGAGAGCTCTGAACCATTTTCTGACTTCTCCTGCAAGACTTTGTACAAACAACCTCATTTTTGCATCTTCAAAATCTACTTCTTATAGTTCTATAAAATCATTGAACTAGTCTAAGTTTTTTTGGGCTGACACATTGCCTTCAACATCATACAACTTAATCCTCTAATTATATTCCCAGGGAAAGTCATATAATTGATAAGGTAGGACAAGAGGGGAAAACCTAGCTACCATGTTTGCAGTAAGAACTTGAAGTGGTTGTTGGTTAGGAATCACAAGAGGTTTAGTAGAGGCAACTAAAATTAAATCTTGGAACCTCTTCTCTTCAAATATGATCTCGTTCAAACAAGACTCAGATTTAGTTCTGAATAGAGTTTGCTCAAATTTTGAATCAAAATCAAGGTCTTAAATGCTTATCTCTCCATCTTTAGGAAAGGATAGATATTTGTCTAGACACAAAAATGGGATTATTAGTTTTTCTTTTATTTTGTGTAAAAGATTCTTAGGATCGGACACAAGGATCACTGCTTCTGGGTCTAGGTTTCTCCTAGTATGAATTCTCTTGGGAGTCAGGATTTCTAGCTCAAACTATTTTATGCTACTGGTCTCTTACTAATGGAGTCACCAGGGTAAATTTAGTCTCAGCCAATAAGGTGCTTGATTCAATGTCACCCTCAGGAATCAAATATGAATATTTAAGTCGTTCTTTTCCCAGTGAACATTTCACTTACGATCCCTGACAACGGTGCCAGAAGGTTAGCACTCTGTAAATTTGTTCTGCTGATAAAACAAATGACAAAGATAACCTACAAACCAACTTTAGAGCTAGGTACTAGCCTACTCAGCTCAGAGAGGGCTCTCTCTTGTCACTTGGTATTTCTTTGACAATCAATGGATAGGTTTTGTTTGTTTTTGGGCGGTTTTATAATTTTGTTGGCAAGAAAGGGGAGGAACACTCAAGGCTATGGAGTCAAATTTCTAAAAATGAATAGAAACATCAATTGGTTGATATATGATCCATATTTTATGAGAAGAATGAAATGACTATAGATTATTAACAGATTCTTGCTGAAACTGTAAAATACAACGGAAAACTAGCTTGCTAGAATGGTGGCAGCTTATCTCTGAGAAGAGATGTGATGGTTGCGCTCATTCACAAGAAGATGATTAAAATGAGGCTTTGAAGGAATTTTTTACAATAAACAGGAGTTTCAAAAACCCTATACATCCAAAAACCTAACCCTAGGAGATGAAGCGCCAAAAGTCATGTGGGTCCCATTTGGGTAAGTCAATACATCAACTTCTCGGGGTCGTAACTTTTTCATACGGTCTTAATTTTAGGCGTACGATAGCCCATTGGAAAGATATATTTGAGGACTACAACGATTGACAAAAATTTTATGATGAAATTTTCCAACCGGTAGATACCCAAAAACGTCATTTAGGGGCTCAAATGGCTCCAGAAGTTCAGGACTCGAAAAACTGCTAAAAATAGTAAATTACCAAAATTGCCAGAAAGTTGTTTTGAGCTAGTTGGAAAAGGTGGGTGGCCACTGATATCCACCTAGATCAATCCTCGCTCCTTAGGAAGTAATGGTCTCCATTGTGTTGAGTTCCCCCATCAGATGAGGAAGTTTTTGCTGAATTTGGCCCCGAGTGAGCCACTTGCCTTAGTGCAAGAGTTGCCCTACTTTGACGACTCGATAAAGTTGGATCCTTTATTGTCAAGTGCCATTGATCTGTGTGTCCACAATATGATCATTGTATGCCTATTGTATGCATTCGGGGTTGATCTCTATTGGTGTCATCTATTCTTCCACGTTGGAGGTGTCCAATAATGGTGGGAAATAAGGCCGAAGGAGGTCCACATTGAACATTGGGTGTAGGCCAAAAAAAGGAGGAATGTTGAGCTCAAAATCATTATCCCCCATAGCATTGGTGATGGTGTACAACCCATAATGAAGTGGGAGAAGCTTTTGATGGGGTCCTGTAAGGCATTCTTTCTGCAAGTGCAACCAAAATTTGTCGCCAACCTTAAACTTGTGTGGCACCCAATGTTGATCATGGCACTACTTGTACTTGTCATTGGACTTATGTAGGATATATTGAACCTGTTAACCAATGTGTTCGATCCAATCAATGAACCAAGTGGATTTGTCATCTTTAGTTGGAGCAGGAGATGATTTGACCGAGGTGACCACAAGGGGAAGTGCAACATCTATGGCACCCAATGGTTGGAATCCTAACCCCACCTGAAAGGGGTTGTGGCCAATTGAGTTATGCAAGGCTCGGTTGTAGCTATGTTGGACATAGGGAAGAATCTCATACCATGTGAGAGGGTGCTTGTAATTATACATGTGCAGGATATGCATGATCATTTGATTTCCAACCTCGGTTTGGCCATCTGTTTGGGGGTGGAAGGTCGTGGATTTGGTTAGATTAGTGTCCAACAGTGACCAAAGGCTCGACCAGAATGTGATGAGAAATATATTGTCCAGATATGAGACAATGGTTTGTGGGATTCCAAAATGTACCCAAACTCATTCAAATAAGATCTTGGCAGTGGCTTATGTTGTGATGCTCTTCTTGTAGGCAACCAAAATCACCATCTTAGAAAAGTGATCAACAAATACAAAAATACAGTCATTTCCCCACTTGGTGGATGGGAGGCCCAACATGTAGTCCATTGAGATGGATTCCCATGGTCTGTCAAGAGTAGGAAGAGGGGTGTACAGGCCTTGTTTCTTAGTGGTCAGTTTGGCAATAGCATAGGCAGTGCAGGACCTAATATACTTGTTGACCTCCTATCGAAGTTTCGGCCAATAGAAATTATTTTGTAGAATCACCACTGTCTTTTCGACGTCGAAGTGTCTTGTTGCCCAATTGTAGTGGGCTTCCCAGATCATCTTTTCTCTCTCTCGAGTCTCTTGATGGAACACAGATATGGCCCAGACGACACAACAACCCATCCTAAAGATGGAAATTATCAACAATTGCATTTGCACCCAACATTTGGTAGTTGGTGATGAAGTCTGGGTCTGTCTCATAGAGTTGGGTCCATCCATAGGTCTCATGGCCACAAGATTCTAGCACCATGGTGAGTGCCATGACTAGAGTTCTACTGAGGCAAGAAATGACACAGTTGGTACTTCATATCTTATACTTTATGTTGAGGTGGAATTTTTGTAAGTATGTGGACCACTTTTGATGGCGGTCATTCTATAATTTCTCTTGTGTCTACATGAACTACAGTGGCTTATGATCAATGTGGATGAATGTCTCCTTCCCAAGAATGCAATGTCTCCACTGGCGGCAAGCTTTCACAATGGAGTACATTTGTTTTTCATAAGTAGGGTACTTATGGACAACATCTGATAGTGTCTCACTATGATAGCCCATGGGGTGGTCATGTTGAGTGAGAATGGTGCCCACAACCTAGTATGAAGCATTTGTCTCGATTTGAAAGGGTTGTTGTAGGTCTGGTAGTGAAAGTACTGGGGCTAAGCACAAGCACTACATCAAATCATCGAATTCTTTTTGTTAGGACCATCCCCACACAAATTTTTCCTTACCACCACCCCTAGTTATTTTGCTAAGGGCCCATGCAATATGGGATAATCCTAACACGAACTTGTGGTAGAAATTGGCAAGGCCCAAGAAGATCTGAAGCTCAGTGAGTGTGCTTGGGGTTGGACAGTCATGGATGACTTGGATCTTGGTTAGATCCACATGTATGCCATGTTGATCAACGATGCATCCCAGGTAATGGACCCTGTCCATGCCGAAGGAGCTTTTTTCCAAGTTGGTGTATATCTTCTGTTTTTGTAGGGTGTGGAGAACCTATTGAATATGTTGCAAGTGTTCTGCCCAAGACTTGTTGTAAATGATAATGTCATCCAGACAAACCACTACAAAAGTATTGGTGAATGGTCGTAGGATATCATCCATCATCCTCATGAAAGTGGTTGGAGCATTTTGCAAACCAAAGGGTGTGACCAACCATTCAAAAAGGCCTTTCTTTGACTTGAAGGAGGTCTTCCATACATCTATTTGTTCTATCGAGACCTGGTGGTAGCCAGACTTCAAATCATTCTTACTGAAGTATTTGGCCCCCATGAGTTGATCAAGGAGGTTTTCGATTCGAGGAATTGGGTACCTGTTTCTAACTGTGATTTTATTCAGGGCCCGATAATTAATGCAGAGTCACCGAGTTCCATATTTATTCTATACCAACACAATTGGGCTCCTGTAAGGTGATGAGCTGGGATGGATGTGCCCCTTGTGGACAAGTTCTTGGATGTATCGCTTGATCTCCTCATTCTCTAACATATATTGATGATAGAATGGCCCATTGGGCAGTGGTGCATCGGGGGTCATATAGATGGGGTGCTTGACCTAACAGTGCAGAGGTACGTCGGTAGGTGAGGAGAATATATTCGAGTATTCTTCGATGACCTTATCTACTTTCTTCTGTTGTGTCGAGAGGTTGGTCGCAGAGACCCTGGATGTGGCTATGATATTTCACTCATTTCGAGAGTAAATCACGAAGAAGAAAAACTTCCCCGTCTGAGAGATGATCTTCCTGCATTTCTTGGCATAGACCAAGGAAATAGCACTAGGTGGGACTACCTCGAGTATCCTGTACAATTTTCTGTTCAAAGAAATAATAAAACTACGAGGCCTAGACTAATATACAACATGATGTTTCCATAAATAAGGTTGGCCCAAAAGAACATCAAAAACTTCAAGAGGAGAAACATCACACAATACCTCATCTTTGAAGGGCTTTATGTTGTACGACATTCGTCACTGTTGGCTAGCATGAAGATCGCTTCCTTGGCGAACCCATCCAATGGTGTAGGGTTGTGGTTGTGGCGTTGTTAGCAGGTCCAATTGCTTGACAACCTTTGCTAAGATGAGGTTCTTTTGGCTACCTCTATCAATGATGAAGTGCATCAAGGTGCCTTTTACCCACATCTGTAAATGGAAGAGGCACTCTCCTTCTTCTGGCTCATCTGGCTCATCAGGATGGAGCTTGGTGGTAGAAACGGTGGAACTGAGTTCTGTGTCAATGATTTGTCTTCCCCTTTCTGTTTTTGACTTAGAGTCAAAACCCACATCTTATTCAAAGGCTTTCACTTCAACCACCAACAACTTCTTTGAGCGACAATCAACAATGTTATGCCAAGGGCTCTTATAGAAGTACATCAACTTCCCAGGGTCGTAACTGTTTCATACGATCTTCGTTTTAGGCGTACAATAAACCATTGGAAAGATCTATCCGAGGACTACAACTGTTGATGAAAATTTTATCATGAAAAATTTCAATCAGTAGATACCCAAAAAAACGTTGTTTAGGGCCTCAAAATGACTCCGGAAATTCACGACACGAAAAAATGCTAAAAATAGTAAATTACCAAAATTGTCAGAAAGTTGTTTTGAGCCAGCTTGAAAAGGTGGGTGGCCACTAATATCCAAATGGATCAATATAACTCTCCATAGGATAAAGGCTAAATGAGGCGATGAATTTGAGTTATAAATTTTAATTTGCAAAGAGTAAGAAGAAAGGGGAAAACAACTAACTGCATCAAAGCATTAATGAAATGATTTCTGAATTAGTTAGGAATAAAATTAGCATAGTTTAAATTGTTTAAACCAAGAGCATCATAAAATGAATTATGTTCTTTTAAACTATCCAATTTAAACAAACGAAAATATAAATGGAATCAAAAATACAGGAAATACAGACAAAGAGAGAAGACAGAACTCATATCACCACCATTTGAATCTTTTCATGGAAACTTCAAATACTTCTGCATATATATTCTATTTAGCTTCAAAAAATTATATTCAAGACCAAACAACTAAATTGTTCCCTTGCACTTCTGCCAACCCTTAATACATTTGGAACCCCTAATATTTATACAAGTTTGAGTTCCTTTGGTTTAAAACTGATTACAATGCTTGAAATGAAACATTTCAGTTTCTGAAACTGATTACAATAATTACAAAAGACACTTTCAGTATTGGAACCGATTACAATGATTAACAAGAAAATGTTTGATGATCTAGTTTCTAACTCCTCTAATGCTTCAACTCCTTTCTTTGCCACTTGTTCTATTCCGGTCTTCTTCCTGATCTGCCATCTTCAGTGACACCTGGACATCATTTACTAGCTCCTGGAAAATTGCACTTTGCCTTACCTAGACGTACTATCTCCTTCCATTGCAAGTCAGAAGGGATATCATAATCCATCATTTCTTTGATTAGGATCTCCAAGTCAATTCAAGAGGCATATTTCATGACTGGTATTCCAACTTTGACTGCTTTGAACTGATTCAGAATCTCAAAATATGTAATTAGATGTTCAACCATGGTTTCTTCTTTCAGGTTTTACTCTAGGTTTTCAAACTTGGAGTGATCCATTATGCACTGAGTGAGGCGAGCGTTATATTATTCCTGGTCATATAATTTTCCTTTGCCATCCCAAAATGGTGGGAGGCCTATAATAAACAATTATTCAAACAACTCCTTGAACTCTTGCACACTTTGTTCCATCTATGTTTCCTTGTTTTAGACTTATTTCAATAGGTTATGTTTACCAATAACCCTCTTGGCCCAAATGATTAATGTAGTTCTCTCTTTGACTCCAATGGTCTGAATTTCTGCAATAGGGATGGAGTTGAGTAGGATTATGGCATTTTGCGCCCACTCTGATGATTAATTTGCTAAAGTCTCATTTACAACAGTGCATCTTCTTCTGGCTGTGAAGGCCATGATGTCTTTATCATTGATTAAATTCAAATACACTTTGAACTTGGCAGCTTTAGCAGCTATAGAATCCGAGAAGATGTGCTTGGCTCCCTGCAATAGTCCTTTCCCTCTTAATCTTATTTTCATATTGTCTATCCTTTCCTGTAAGTCTTGATTCCCCTTTTGAAATTGATCCATTCTTTCATCCTTTTCTTGCATTTCTTTCTTCAACTTCTCTATGTTCCCTTTTAGCCCTTTGATTTCTCCTTCTTTCAGGATAACTTGTGACATATACTGGACAATCCCTTCAGTGTTTGGCCCAACTTCTATAGTAGAAGTTACAACTACAACCCTGTTCAACAACTCTTTTTTCTCCTGTAACCATTTCACTTTTTCTTTCTCTAGCTGCAACACTTTAGCTTTGTAGTACAATGCCTCTTGAAGAAACGCTTTCTTCTCTTGTTATAGAGCAATGAGTTTTGTTGTTTGTGGATGCTCTGTGGCAGAAATTTTTAGTTCCTTCTTCAAGATTTGAATTAATTTGTCCTTTTCAAATAATAAGGTTGTCACCCCTTGGGGACCTTCAGATTCCAACCTTTTGACCTAAGTCTGCCAAGCTCTACTACAGGCCTTTTCCTACCTTAACTATTCTTCCAATTTCATCATATCGGATGACAGTTTTTGAGTTCTTCAATCTTAAACTTAAGTAATCTAAATATAACATGTCATAGATATGTCTATGGAATTTGACCTTGTCTAGAGCACTGATGTTGTCATACCTTATCTTGATCTCAAACACTTTCTCTTCATCTACAACTGATATATTAAATGTCCTTTTCTCAATATCTCTAACAATCAACAAAGAAGATTTATGTTGGGAAATATTTTCTACCTCAGGGACTAAATCCCTCATCTCACTTAGAGCAATATTTCCCTTCTCAACATATTGTTTTGCCAAATATTCTTTAGATTGATACACCACTTCAAGTGTCTTGTCAAAGATGTATTTTCTGCCGCTAAAAGTTTTGGACTTGCCTTCACTTTCAAGTTTTTTTTCCTTTTCAACTTCAACATTGCTTGTACCACTCTCCACCATATCAAGATTTACTTGTTCTTTGGGCTATTCCTCCTCTAAATTTTTCAATCTGGGGAGACTGTGTCATTTTCATTGTCTTTGGGGCAGTCTACTGATCACTGGTGCCCATGGCCTCTGAACATCTTCTTTTGTTGTAAACACACATCTTAGGAACCTTGAATATCAGTCTCTGAAGAGCTTGTTGTGCTTGACTATATTGTTTCAAGGTTTCCTCCAGTTGTTGCATTTGATTTGGTTGCAAGACTGCTTCCATATCAACACATATTTCTAGGTTTTCTAGCTTATCAAAACCCTCAACATGTTCATGCTCATAAGGGGCATGTTTGTTCATCAATATTCTCTTGGATATGATTTGGTGTGGGTCATATATTCTCCCCTGTAGCTGTGCAAAACCAAACTCTTTGATCTCTGCTTGAATCTGAGATAAACAAGATCTGGATTTGACAATGAAAGGGCCAATGATGAAAGGGAACTTGAGGTTGGAGGCTTTGTGCAATTTCAAGAATTTCTCTGTCTCATATATAATTCTTTGTCTGATGAATTCAAGGGAAATGACTCTGGGGGTTAGGAAAATAGGAAATATATAGGGGGGTTCATGACAACCATAAACCCAAATCATTGTTTAATGCACGAATAATACCTAATCCCCCACTTTGTTTTATGGATTTGGTTGTAGATAGATCCTCATGTCATCTAGAACTCTAGGTAAGCTGGTGTTGAATATCAAACTATAAACCCTGGACATGACTTTGTTGATGAGAATGAGAAATTTAATCCTTTTACATTCAGTTGATATCAATGTTTCTTCAGGAAATGATCTCTTATTGGTCTTTATGAAAATCTTCAATGTATAGGTGTAGTATTTGAAATTCCTTAGAGAACTGAAATTTACCAGCTTCTTATGGATATTATCAGCTATGAATTGATCAAAATTGGTACGGACTGACACAACAGACTCTGACATAAAAAAGGTCAACAGGAAACTGAGCATGACTTCGACTACATATTTTTCATTATCTAGACCTAAAACATGACTTAAAACGGAACAGACCCATCGGGCTTCAATAACCATTTACTCACATTCATTGGAAAAGACAGAATCTCTGAAAAATGTTCTGGTTTGACAATTTTTTGCAAGAACAGATCTCTGACTTCTGATGGACACTCTTTGTATATACCTAATTAGATTTTCTTCATTCAAAGGTTCAGAAACTGCAGAGAAAGACTCTGGTATAATAAGGGAATCTTGAATTGACATACTCTACCCTACACATGACCTTAGAACCTTGTTTATTCACGATGACCTTTGCTTCATGTGAATATTGTTCGACGCACCAACCTATAAATTTGTGAAAGGGGAAAGTGATTTCTATAGCATACGAGACGATGGAGGCCTAGACTACTTCAAGGAATGGTATAGGCCTTCCTACATTACTAGAGAGATTGCTTCTAGACATATATATGGGTGAAATGGTGATTTCGGTGTCGAAAACGTCTGAATCGCGGTCAATTAGGGATTCTTAATTTGACACAGGGTCTTTCTCTATTACTAAAGTTATGATAGGGTCCATGGTGGTGATGAAAAATACCTAGAAATGAGCGGAAATGGTGTGAACTTAGCATAATGTTGAGCTGCAATTAAACGAGGGTGGTCGTGCCAACTTTCAAATGTTCCAGTATTTTAAAAAATAATAAAATAAATAACAAATTCCCTTTATATAATTTTCCAATTTTGGGTACGTGAGGAAGTGGTTTGGGTCAACCCGCTTCTCACCCAAAAATTCACCCGGTGGTGCCATGTGGTCCTGACCGAAAACCATGGTTTAGTTTTTGGTCCGCTTTTAGGAATTATAATCCGCACAACTCCTCCCCCTAAAATGATCCTTGACCATTGATCTGGAGAGCTCAAGATCTACGATGTATTGGGTCCCATCACCTTGGCACTCCACTAGATTTATCCTCTTCCCGCTAGATTTATCCTCTCCCTTGATTTATCAGACCTCCAAACCAATTTAATGCCTCGCTAGGTCCTGAAATCTCTATTTCACACACACACACAAAAAAAAAAAATAATGGTGATAACAGGAGGGGCCATAGGAGATTCCACCTTCATGTGGTTGGCCCTTGTTAGTAGAGAAAAAATTATTGGAGTCATTTATTCTTGGATCAAACCTCTCTCGATCCAATAGAGCAACAACATAGTCAATGTTGACTTCATTGTTGCTCCTTCAGATTGAGGGAGGTTTTCTTTGAGATCAGATGGACCCAATAAATTATTCTCGAAACCAGGAGGAGCTTATTCAGGCCATCTCTTTTGAGATGTGTGAGTGTGTGTCACTATTTAATCTACTCTCATATGGATTTTACAAAAAATAATATCAATGGTGTTTACTATTTGCAATCTTGTCAGTTTTAATTTTTAATAGGATTTATTGAAATGTCTTAAAAGTAATTTTTGGTTTTTACTAAAAACTAAATATAATTTTTTTTTTATTTACTATAGTATGTAGTTCGTGCATTTGCAGATTCTCTAGATGTTGTATCAATGCAATGCTACAGATTAGAATATCAAAGATCAGGTATGTCTTGTCTTTTTTCTTCTTTTTATGACTTCTTAAGGTTCCTTTTATTTATTTATTTATTTTTGCATTACCATCATTTGTGGGCAACTATGGGACCAATCATTCTCTCTAATGAACCACACCCAAGTATGTATCATATGTGATTCCCTTTAGTTCATCATATCATATGATTCACACATCTAATCTAATACTTCAACTTTTCTTTGTGTGGTTGTGTATAAGTAAACCCCTAGATATCATAGTATAAGTATAACCATAATTCTGAAATAGAGTATTTGAAATGAATGAGATATAGATACCACTTCCAAGTAGAAATTACAAATCATAAGCACCAATGAACCTAAATACTCATCCTGAGTGCTAAGAAGATGAAAATCGAACATCCCACCAGCCTAAAAGTGGATATGGGGTTGGGTGGCCTCTATACACTCCTATGATATTTATTACTCTCCTATGATATTTATTGTAATATTTATTATTTTTTTGTAGATTACTGCTTTAACACCAAAGGAAATTATTCCACCCTTACCACTAGAGAAACAAAATCTTGAAAACGCTTTAGCTATAGACATTTCTACCAATATATTAACCGGTGTCATTTCACCAACACTTGGAAGTTGCACTGCACTCGAATCATTGAATATATCTAACAATTCCTTGGAAGGTTCCATTCCATATTCACTTGGGTATCTACAAAATCTCATGGACATGGGTCTCTCTTATAACTCCTTATCAAGGACAATACCAATTACTCTCAACAAGTTGAAAGAGTTCACTATTTGAATTTATGTTTCAAAAATCTCAACGAACAAATATGAAACAAAGAATTTTCTACAAATCGAAGCATTATCATATCGTTAAGTGGAAATTTAGGTCTTTGCGGTCCACGAGTATTTTCCTTACCAGCATGTCCAACACCAAGAAATCATTTTGATGTTTTGAGAAAAGTATTATTGCCAATTTTTGGTGGTATTGGTTTTATATTACGTTGTCTACTTTTGTGATTCCTCTCAAGAGGGAATTTCCATATAAAAAAATTTGATTTCCCACAAGTTTTTTCCCATAAATTAGAGCATGAAAATATATTATATAAAGAGATTTCTGTAGCAACTAATGGATTTATTGAGGCCAATTTGTTGGGGAAGGATAGTTTTGGATCATTGTACAAAGGAATTTTATAGGTAATCATAAACAAGTATGGTAACCCATTATTTCACGTTCACAAAAGGACACGTATACATGCATTAAAATAAAATAATATATCACTTGATATAAAAGGTGTGTACTTCTTGACGTATGTTTTTGTTAGGTATATAGAAATCGTAGAAGTCTAATGACAATTATGAAAATAATTTCAATTATGAGTTTTGATTTTAGGGAGCTAGATGTCTTTGTATTTATAATTATAAAAGTTTGTGGTTTTTAGATTTATGTTTGTTTTTGAATTTATGTGTGGGTTTAAGGTAAGGGGTTAAAAGAGAGTTTATAATTTTTATATTAGAGTTTCAGGGAGTATAGCATGTGATATTGGTGGTTTTTTTTTTATACAAAGGATGGGTTGAAACTAATTTTTCTTTTTTTGTTAGTGTGATTTAAAATTGGTTTTAATTGGTTAAAAACTTGTCCTTTTTGGACATAAGCAAACAATTTATTCGCCATAAACTCAAGGACATTTAGCACAAGTGGACGTTTTCCCGTTATAGACCACCAACATATTATTTTAGGTGGGAAAATTTTATTTGCACACAATAATGTAGCTCCCTATCCAGATCTTAAGATTGTATCAACATAGACTAAGCCAATACTAACCCTTGACTATTTAAATTTTTTATTTTATAATAATAATCATAAAATGCACGATTGTGAATGTAATTTAATTAAATAGTATTTTTTTTCATTTAAGGTATTTTGTTGCAATGAAGTGTGTGTTGATATATAATTTATAAGAGTGAATACTCATAAATAAGAGTAAAATTCATATATACACATTTCAATAAAGTTTAATATATTTTATATCTAATTTAAGTGAATATTAATAATATATTTTGCTTTTTCAATATCATAAAGTTAAAATTATGATTAATATCATCATTATTATTCGAGACTAGATTTAGTGGTTGTGGGATGGAGTGTTATCCTCGCTACTTAAGATGTCATGAGTGGGGCTAATTATTTCATTAAAGTTATAGAGGACTGGGATGTGACCCCAATTGTTTTCATTTACATTGGAACGAACACAAAAATATCTTTGGGAAGACTTGAATCCCAATGCAAGCAATATTAATTAACCGACAAATCATTGCTAACACAAGACGAGATCCATATTGCGTATTAAATTTGAGAAATTTATTGTGAACAACAATTATTAGCTAGCAAAAGTTCAAAGACTTTGACAGATAAACAAGGAATCAAAACTTCAAATTGAAAACCAACCTATCCTCTAAATGAAATATCTCTTACTATCATTTTTTTGAAATATATTATTGTAACATATACAAAGGGTGACAAAAGAGGAGTAATTATACTATAGAACATGGGGAAAATCTAAAACATGGGCAAGAAGTGGTATGGAAGAGGTGTAATACTCATGACACACCCTAATGCCAAGAGAGATAAAAATCAATTTCTAAAAGAAATGATGCAGGAGCATCACAACTATCAAAGCAAGCGTGGAGCCAGCGCATGTGTTTTTAAACACATGACATATAAGCTTGATGACTTTTTGAATTTTCATTAAAGATGAAGTGCCATATCCTTCAATGAAACATTTATGAAGGAACGCCTATTGTATTATATCAGACCTCAAGTGTTACGCTCTTGTCTGAAATAGATAGGAAGGCATTTAATAAATTTAATGTAGGTAGATAGATGTTTAAGTCTAGATTAGACAGTTTTAGAGTTTGAGAGGGAAACGGGATATAGACACCCTCCTTTGTATCATTGTATTATTATCATTCAGAATCAAGCAGGAGGAAGAGGAGAAGAGCAAGCAGAGAACTGGTGAAGAACACCCATGTACAGATTTGAATCAATAGAAGAGAGTCTTTGATTCAATTTCATGACTGGTGTTGTTTCTCTGTGCATGTTGCTTATGTGCTCATGAATGTTTGTTTTCTGGTCATACATTTGCTTT